>JARYHS010013630.1:339033215-339083587 GCA_031002005.1 Vandiemenella viatica
AATAAGTTTATTTTTAATGCATTTTCTATACTTTTATCTCTACAGTTATTGTTTTAAAGTAAGTAGTTGCTCAAAATGGGAGCTGATTTTACAATATCTTTCACCGTGTCCAATTTACTATCAAATGGTTTCCTGAACACACAAAACCATGAAGACAGTATATCGAAGGCGCATTCCGTGGTTTGTCGAGCTCGAAAAATTCAGCCGTTAAAAATTTTATGTTCATAATTTTCAGTTACATGCCTCCTTGTATATTTTATGTTAAAAGAAAGACCTTGTATCCCCCCCCCCCCCCAAAACAAAAAGTTCGGCATCGGCTTAGCAATATCGTACTTCAGGAGACAGAAGTAGTAACATGTGTTACATTATTTTCATGCCCGATGCACTACAAGCAAATACATTTTCATTGACAAATCTGACCACAGCTCCAATATTAACTGTGATGAATTTTTAATCCGCCTTTCCTTTTAGACAAAATCTTCTCGTTAGTTTATATAAATTTCTTATTCAGCAAGGAATAAAGCAAAACTCCATGTTCGGCACCATCTGATTCTAAATAACGACAAATGTTAATACTAAAAAATGTTTTCTTCGCGTGTCGTGTATTTTCAGACGCGAGTGGTAAGCGCGTCACTTGGAAACTGTGTCTCAATTGCGGACGTGTCTCACGCGCGTGTCATGCCGCTCATGTCGCGTCATGTCACACGCGCTATACGCATCTCAATTTGCGCTTAGCCTATGAGTCTAAAAGGATCTCCTGCACAACCCCCAAACGGTATGTAGTGAACAACGCGATGTAGACAGTTCTTATCCTAACACAAGACGGTACAGAGCACGGTTAGTGGGAAAATAGAAGAATGCATACTTCCTGCGGAAACAGAGGTTACAGGTGCATTTTGTCGGGGATTGGTACATATCTAAAATTTTCATGAAATGCGCCAGTCAAGAATAAGATAGGAAAGTCGTGTCTATCTTTAGGACTTACAGAAAATTTACAACTCCTACATATACACACCACCGTCGAGGATCATAACTATTGTATAAGAATCATAGTATGCTCGATTACAAATACATACTTACACACCAATCTTGTACTGGTAGCTAAATATAACGCTATATTTCCAGTCATATTCTACGTGGAGAGTTTCAGCTTTCCAGAGTTATTTTATATATAAATATCGAGCCTGGTGTCTGAGTTTATAACGGTTGGCACTGTCATGCGGAGGTGGAAGGTTCGATTCCCGGTCCGGTTGTTCATTAATATCTGTTGTTGTTGTAATTTAGACACAAACATCCGTTTTTTGACAGTGAAAGTCACGTTTAGTGGTGATGTGCCGGTCGGAAGGGATGAGTTTTTATTATTATTATTATTCGTAGCCATCATTTGATACAATTTTTCTTGTATTTTTGACCGGAAGTCCTCGAATTGTTACACATATCCAAAAGAAACAGTTTCTATTTGTGGCGCGCTCCGACTAAGTAAGCCTACAGTATTGCGTTTCGGTATGGGCAGAGAGAGACTCTTAAACATTTCGTGGTTTAGGTTATATGATCTTCACTCTCCAACTAGCAGGCTGTCAAATGCGTGAAAATTCGCTCACTTTACACCGATTTCAAAATGCCTACGGCCGCAATACAGAAATTCACCAAAGATAGCGTCCACTAAGTTGTAGATGATATTAGATCATTCAAGAAATTTTTCGTCAGTGCCAGTATACGATTCTGTTCCGAAATCTAAAAGGATCTCGTGTACAATCCCCAAAGGGCACATAGTGAACAACACTATGCGATATTGGTGAATTGTGGGACAAGTGGTCTTCCACAAACAGGAATTCACACGTTTACACCCACCACCACCGTCACTTCCCCCACAGCATGTGTTGTTGACAGATTGTGGAGCAGGTGTTCCCCACATACAACAGGCTTACCCCCACCACCAACACCTCCACCACAGCACGTGTCCTTCCATAGACAGGACTAAACAGGTTTACCCCCACCACCACTAGACCCTGTTTAACGCCCAACCCGCCTGCTAGCGTTAGTGTTCAGAGATGGCCCGCCCGGTACTGTTGTGCTCGTCGGTGTATCAGCTCAACGCTGGTGATTCAAAGTGTTTGACGATAGGTTTATCGTCCAAGCATGAATTTAATTTAATTGCAATGGAGCACAGGCTCCGGTGGCAATTTCCCTACACACCCATCTTCCCCCTATCCTGCACCCACCTACATTTGCCATTTGAGCCAGTAGTGGTGCTCGAAAAAATGGGGCACTGTACCAAAGTTATACTAACGTATAAAGAATGGAGAGTGCTGATTGAAATATTGGATGTACTGTGCGATTTGTTCAACACAGACAGCTCACACGCCGACGTTCAGCTCGGCGAGAACTCCGTCTCCTGCCGAATGGTGGCTGGGATAAAAACTGTATGTGTTTATCGAAATTCCTATCCTGCCGGCAGCGTTTTCTTCAGATAATTGACATGTCAAAACCTCCTTGACGTGGAGCCTAGACCTTCAAGAAAAAGTGGTGCCACCAAGTTTCAAGATATTACAAGGAGTTTGTGAACATCTTAGCCAATAGTGTGTTATGTAACAATCGGATGGCTAAGGTCAAAAAACTGATAAATGTGCATATTAGTAATGTTTATGTCTCTCAAGTTACATACAGTTCCATTTCATCATTGGACTTAGACATCAAATTACTGCATATAAAAATTTACTGGTATTGAATGAAGTTAATAACATAGTAAATAAGAATTATAATCTTGGATATGATGTTTGTGGTACTACATGCATGTGAAAAATATAAATAAAAAACACATTAGAATAATGAATAGTAATGGTCCCAATATGCTACAATGTGGCAATCCTATTTTTACTTCCACTTCTTTTGATACAACATTTCCTACCCTAACTTTCTGTTTTCTACCTTTTAAAAATTCTCCTACCCAGCAAATCACTTTCTCATCCACTCCAATAGTTTTTACCTTATTTACTACCATTTTATGGCTCACTCTGTCAAACGCCTTTGACAGACCTAGTGCTACACTATCAATTTGGCCCCCCTTGTCCGTTTCATCTGAAATATCTTGCCTATATCCCACCAACTGAGATTCGCATGAATATCCTTGCCTAAAGCCATGTTGCCTACTTAAAACCACTTACATTTCTCACATATATTTCTGATGTGGTTGCATATCAATCTTTTCATTAATTTACCTACCACTGATGTCAAACTGATTGGCCTACAATTTCCGAACTTCATGATTTCCTCAGGATGAATTTCAAAATTTTTGGTATCTTCATTTCTAATTATGTTGTTAAGCTCGTTCTCCGAGGGTCAAGGCTGGTATGGTCTCAAGAATCTCAGCTTATGGCGGATGGTCTGAGACAATAAAACCTTGAGAAATGCCTCTGCGATCTATCGAAGCAGCTCTGCCAGCAAAACCTACTCCCATGTCCACGAAGGCGAAAGCTGCATGGCCCCTGGGCAATGCACTTTTTCGAGTGTAGCTAACAGGAGAGATGTAAGGCAAGCCCCCGGTGCCTTAAAACTGGCTAAGGGAAGGAAAATCCTGAAATAAAACCCTGGTCCTCCAGGATGGGGGTTGTGTGAAGGGTTGGTAACCCTTCCACATAAAAAGATATATTACTCATAAACTTAAAAGTAAGGAAAGCCGGATGGATCTTATGAGGACAACAAAGGCAAGGTCAAAGGACAAACAATTTGGAATCAAAGATAATTTGAAAACAGGAATGTGGAATGTGAGAGGTATAAATAATAAAGAATATGATCTGGACATGGAGTTAACTAGAAAGTGGACCAATGTTGCTGCAATTACAGGAACAAAAAAGATATTGAAAGGAACAGAAGAAATAGATAAATATACAATGATCTACAGTGGAGTGGCATGAGAGAAAAGATCTGCAGCAGGAATGGAAATATTAGTGGATAGGAAATGGAAAAATAAAATTGTCAGTTACACTATGATAAGTGAAAGGATTCTGACTCTAAGATTGAAAGTAGAGAGAGGCAACCTAAACTTGATTGCCATATATGCCCCAGAAGAAAACAAACGAGAAGAATCTGAACAGTTTTATGAACAGCTTCAGGTGGTGATAGGCAAAATTAATAAAAGTGATTTCCTAATACTGGCTGGCGATTTTAATGTTCACATAGGAAATAGTCCAATTCCAGAGGTAATGGGGAATAAAGGCGAATACACATTAAACGAAAATGGGAAACCACTAAGAGAATTTGCGTCCTTCAACCAGTTAAAGATTACAAATACATTCTTTACAAAAAAAGATACCCATTAATTTACATGGACGGCAAAAGGACAAAGGTTTATCATTGACTATGTAATGGCTGATAAAAAATTAGGTCCAGATGTAGTAGACACCAGTGTACATAGAGGCAGTGATATGTATAGAGATCACTATCTCGTTATATCAAAAATAAGAATCCTTGCTAATTAGGGGAAAAGAATGAATAAAAACTTACAAAAAGATCAAGAACTTTTTAAGACCTACCTTTTAAAAGATGAAGGAATAAGACATCTATATCAAAGCCGATTACAACAGCGCTTACTGGAAAATCCAACAAATAATGATATCAATAAAGAATGGGAAACTATAACTTCATCAATACTGAAAGTAGCATATGAAGCCATTGGCAAGAAAAAGAAATTTAGAAGAAAAACTGGACTTAAAATGTGGAATGAAGAAATTGCAGAAGCCATCGAACAAAAGCAAAAGTCTTATCTAAAAATGATACAGGATCAAACCCTAGAAAATGAATATAAAAGAAGAAGAAATATTGTTAAGACAATAACAAGGAAGTTGAAACAAGAATCATGGGATAGATTAATCAGTTCAATAGAAGATGATGTCCATGATAGACAAGAGATGGCTTATAAACTTATTAAACATCTTAACAAGGATGAAAAGGAAAGTGCTAACATAAATGTAATTGAAGAAGAAGCATGGATAAAGCACTACAAAACATTATGGTACAATAGTAATTATAAAGAGGAAGAAAAGGAAATAGGAATTGACCATGTGGATACTAAAGAAATTGATCTTAGAGACATAGAGGAGGTTGATGCAGCACTAAGATCATTTAAAAATAGAAAAGCTCCTGGATTAGATACAATTAATTTAGAATTGATTAAGTATGGGGGAATGATTTTGAAATTTAGATATTTACATTTAATTAATATGTGTTGGAAAAAGAAAATCATCCCAGAAGAATGGAGGAAGGCCAAAGTTATTTCACTGTTTAAGAAAGGGGATAGGAATACATGTGATAACTATGGAGGAATTAGTTTATTGAATACAGACTACAAAATATATGCAAAAATAATAAATAACAGGCTAAAAGTAATAGCAGATGCTCTCCTATCAGAAGAACAATGTGGGTTTAGGAAAGAAAGATCCTGCATAGATAATATATTTCCTTAAACAACTACTGGAAAAAAGAAGAGAATTTAATTTAAAGACTTTCATTGCTTTTATAGATTATGAAAAAGCGTTCCATTAAGTAAATAGACAAAAACTATGGGAAATAATGCAAAGAAATGGCTATCCAGAGCATTTAATACTAGTTATTCAAGATATGTATAGAAGGACACAAATCGTCTTGGACCTAGGAAATAAACTTACAGAAGAAATAGTGACTAACCAAGGAGTGCAGCAAGGTTGTAGCCTGTCTCCAACACTCTTCAATATATATACAGATGACTTAGTTAGGAAATGGAAAGAAAATGTCCACCCCGGTATAAAAATAAGCTACAACACTTGTATAAACACTATGTTGTTTGCAGATGACCAATTTATCCTCCAGGAAAATGAAGATGGACTTCAAAAAGCAATTCATATACTAAGCATTATCTGCAAAGATTACAATCCGCAGTTGTCTCGTGCAAAAAAGAAAGTTATGGCGTGGCAGGGCAAATACCCTATAAGAGTTAAAATAGTGGTAGCTAACAGAACAAGTCTCTGGCTCTACTTATCTCGGATGTGAATTATCTTTTAATGAGGAAAACGAGTTGAAGAAGAAACTTCACCAATTTCAGTATATGTGTGGAAAAATTCGACGAACACTGAAAGGTAAAGCACGAGAGGAGATGCAACTCAAGTTTTATAAAACAATAGCCATACCGAATCTGCTATTTGGCAGTGAAACATGGGTAAATAAATTACAACACAAAAACAAAATTCAATCATCTGAAATGAAGTTTTTAAGGTCAGTAAAAAGGTATTCCATAAATGATAGGAGAAGAAATAAGGGAACAACTGAATATCTCCCCACTAAATGACAGAATTACCAAAAAAAAGGGATAACTGGAAGAACCATGTCCTACGGATGAGTAATGACAGATTTCCTAAGCTTTCCCTGGAGTACCATCCCACAGGCAGAAGGGACATTGGAAAAACTAGGAAGAGATGGTCAGAATAATGAGGTCGGAACAAGCTTTTGGCCTATCCATGAAGAGCAGGTAAGTAAGTTCGTTCTCCAAATTAGACCCTCCCGTTTCTGATTCATTGTCCCTAATGCTCTCCACCCGGTGACAGTTCGAAATGTTTTATTGTTTCCAAAGATGTATCAAATAAAATCGGTCCTCTGACATCACACCGTTCGTTGAAAAAATAATCCTATTGTTTCCTGTTTAGTATATTTCAGGGCATCTTTAGTTCTGCAGCTCGCTGAAGTGATATTTCACATTTAAAGTGTGTTTGTGATGAAACAATTTTTTCCTGAGAGTTTTAAAAATCCAAAACGGCATCAGTGATCTATGGAAATCTTTTAACAGAACAAAGAATCTTTCTCTGGGAATGAAAGAAAAGGTGAGGGAAGAGCGGCAAAATAAAACTAAGAATGATGCAACTCTTTGTTTTCCTGCATGGCTTGTATAATTTGTTCTATTTTATCAACTAATAAACAATGACTTATGAGACGAGGAGAAAATAAGAAAAAAATCCTCTGGTTGTAGCTAAGAAAAATGTATTCTCAGTAATTGATAATTTGCACTATTATCTGGTGACATTGCTGGTATACTCAAAATGGGTCTCTATAGGATCTTGATTGCATTTATTGTACGGGAAGACATTTCACTCTTTCTAAATACTTTGTAACCAATTATATTCCAAGTTATCTCTCTTCACCACATGAACACCACCTGTCTGATTAATTGGCAGCTTAATGTGAATTATGATTTGGGGGGGGGGGGGGCTGGATGCCCTTCTATGGCAAGAACCAGACTTCTTAGGTCTGGAGCATCCACCTCTAGGGAAGGAATGTTGCAATCTGTCTATGAAATGTATAACTTAGATTCTGTTTGATAAATGTATGGTTTATTTGTGAAATGTGCAGTTTATGAGAACTTGCATAGATGATTGCGGGTAACCGCCTAAACACCACAATCAAGATGACCGGTCGCGGGTACCCGGACTCTAACATGGTCCCGTTGTACCTCCACATTCCAGTGTGGTGGCACTTTAATGTGCAAGTGTATTTAACGTGGTATGATAATGGATTTTGTTTCACTCTCTAAACTTGTGGCAACTGATGTCTAAGTATGGTATCTAAATGAATATGTCTATCAATTTATTAAGAATCCATTGACATGCATTACCAAGTAGAAATAATTCTGTGCTGACACTCTGTAATAGACTCAACTTTGGTGTAAATGCAGGAATTACCATTTTTTCGAAGAGCTGCTCTTTCATCTTGTGAATCTGAGAGCGGACAATAAGTATAGTTTAAACATATTTTACCAGTGAAAACAAATAACTAGGGTCATCTGGATTGAAATATGTATGTTAATCTTTATTCCTGAACAAAATATTGTCCAAAATTACGTCCTGTTGCTGGAAACAGATGAGGTGCACAGAACTTGAACAGAAAGAAATTCATATTGTGGTTAATTATTTACCTAAGAAATAGATGTCACGGAAGAAAATTATCTAAGATAAGATAACAACACAGCACAATAAGAAAAGTGTGGACATCTGAATCTAGAGGGGAGAAAACTAGCGCTCAAGGTAATTCCCACTCTGGAAGCCCAATGGATACAATCACTGAATAAAATGTGGACAGCATACATCAGACATTCCAATAACAAGAATAGATCACATTTTGATACAGTTCTTGGACATGATATAGACTTTCTCTTGATCAAATGTCAATTGCCAAATTTCCTGACACTTGGTCAAAAGGCAACGAAGGGACAGATGACTACGGAAAATCTAGCTTCCTGTAAGCAAATTTATATATTTCTTTGAACAATTTGTGACAATGGGTTGAATCTTGACCCAGATGAAACCACAGTGCAGCGTGCTGAACAAATCATTCATAATGACAGGCGTGTTACGTTCGGTGACGTAGCATATACTATAGGTTGTTTACATGGAACTGCTTACATCATCCATGAGCATTTGAAGTTTTTTACTGTGCATGGTGAGTGCCCAGCAAGATGAACAGAATGGGCCTTCCTTAGAAGCATCTCACTCGGTAAACTGAGGAAGGAAAGGATTTCATAACACAAGTAGTTACAGGGGATGAGTCTTGGTTTTATCACCTTCAATCGGAATCCAAACGATCCTCTGTGGAATGGAAACATCCTACATACCCATCAAAAAAATTTCAAGCCGATTCCATCAGCCCAGAAGGTTTTGCTCACCATGCCTTTGGACACAAGGAGTCATAGTCTTGAAATTGCAGCCTCTTAGTGAGATTGTGAATACCGTGCACTATGTTTCTATATCCAGTTACTATAACAGAAGTAGGAAATGCTATTTCTAAATTAAAAAATAAAATGTCCTGCAGTATTGATGGGATCCCAGATAAAATCATTAAACACAGCTCAGGATCCATTGTTTCCCACCTTACAGATATTATTAATGATTCCTTTAGTGCAGGAATATTCCCAACAGAACTAAAGTATTCAACAGTAACACCACTTTACAAAAAGGATGACAAATATAACATAAAGAACTACAGACCTGTGTCTATACTGCCTGGCTTTTCAAAAATAATTGAAAGAGTAATGTATGAAAGGCTCACTGATTTTCTCACTAGAAACAAAATACTAAGCAATTCACAACATGGGTTTAGGAAAAATAGGTCCACAGAAACAGCCATTTACAATTTTCTGAATACTGTTCTCAATGCAGTGGATAAGGGTGAAATAAACAGTGGGTTATTCTTAGACCTGTCCAAGGCCTTTGATCTTATTAGACATGACCTCTTATTAATAAAATTGTACAGATATGGTATTCGTGGCAAAGCATGTGATTGGTTTAAATCATATCTCTCCAACAGGTACCAGAGAGTAAAAGTATGTCATGATGGTAAAGAATATTTTTCAGAGTATCAGAAAGTTGACCACGGAGTACCACAAGGCTCAGTCTTAGGACCCTTACTATTTCTTATATATATAAATGATTTACCAAATCATTTATTAACAGCTGATGAGGTATTGTTTGCAGACGACACTAATATTTTTATAAAAGGGCAGGATGAAGTTGACCTACAGCAGAAAATTACTGCAACAACAAAAGAAGTGGAAAAGTGGTTCCATGATAATTGCTTGATTGTAAATCATGAAAAGACAGTATGGATTAGTTTCACTCATATAATAAACAAAAATAACAGTAATAATTTAGTGAAGATAGGAGATACCTATATAAAACAAGTACATGACACAAAATTTTTAGGAATATGGTTGAATGAACATTTAAAGTGGGATAAACATGTTGAATCACTGAATAAGAAGTTAAGCAAATGTTGTTATGTTTTAAGAATGCTTAAAGATAGCTGCTCTTTGAAAACAATGTTGTGTGCCTACTATTCATATTTTTTTTTTTTGCTGTCGTCAGTCTTTAGACTGGTTTGATGCAATCCTCCATCCCTTCCTATCCTGTGCTAACCTCTTCATTTCTACATACCCCTTACAATCCACGTCCTCAATTATCTGCTTCATATATTCTAATCTCTGTCTACCTCTACAGTTCTTACCTTCAACTGTTCCCTCCACTAACAAATTAACCAATCCAGCATGTCTCAAAATGTATAGACATTTTGAGACTATTCATATATGCATAGCTTATTAAGATATGGTATAATTTTTTGGGGAAATTCAACACATGCAAAACAGGCATTCATACTTCAAAAGAGAGCTATAAGAATCATGAGAGGTATGAAACGTAGAGAATCCTGCAGGGATATTTTTAAAGAACTAAAAATACTGACTCTACCATGTATATACTTATTTGAGTGTATCTGCTTCCTGAAATCACATCAGGAATATGCAACGCTAAATAAGGAAATACATAAACACGAAACAAGGAATAGGAATAATTTTCATTTAGAGTGGCACAAGAAAGCTCTATACCAAAATAGTGTACTCTACCAGCCTAAAATTCTGTACAACTCTCTTCCTGAAAACATAAAACAAATATCAAATTTACATAATTTTAAATATAAGCTGAAAATTTTGTTATTAGTCAATAGCTTCTATAGTGTCAATGAATATATGAACCATCGAGAAATGAACAAACATGATTAAATTATTTTGTATTGTAACTTGTAAAACATTGAAATATTAATTTAACTTCAGTTGAACATATGTATTTCATATGCTGCTTGTATTGACTGTGCAATTTTAAGTATGATAATTATAATAATGATATGTAATCCTGTATTGTGTGAAAAAATTATATTGTAATGCTTATTGTAATTACTGATGACTTGTCCTATGTCATAAATTATGACTTCATGGATCAAATAAAATTCAATTCAATTCAACTCTGCGGGAACTCTGACAGACAATTCGCCGTAAACTACCTGGACTACTGACAGCGGGTGTTGTTCTTCTGGATGACAATGCCCGCTCTCACACAGCAAGACAAACTCTGGAACTGTTGTGAACATTTCATTGAAAACCTGATACCTTAGAAACTCACCTTTTATCAGAGTCAGGAGGAGAAGAACCTCAAGTAGCAGTAGGTAAAGTGCAGCAGACATGTAGAACTGGACGTGTGAAAGTACAAAGAGGGAAGAAAATGATACTGCAGCTGTGTAGTAGCCAAGGGAGAGGTGTAGTTGGGTGAAGGCCACCAGCTCACAAGTTTTTGTAAACCTAGTGCAACAATAGGGCAGGTAACAGAAGATATAGGATCAGTTTGTAAAGGTTTTTCTAAAGAGGACAGGATTGTGATAATGGGGGAGGCGCGAAATAGTATTGATAGAAATGCGTTTTATATAATAGAGAGTGTGACCTGAGGAAGGTGACAAAAAAGACGCAGCATACTGAGGGATGGAGCCCATGCAGATCTTGAGTCCCCATGATAGGCCACTTGAACCGTTCTGTGAGGCAGGTAAATGTGGATACCAAGGTGCTGCTTGGGAAAGGCATCAGTTCTGTTTTGGGGATTGTGCCCATAGATACAAGGCATGGACTACACTTAAAAAGAGGGGGAGCATGGAAACTATTTGAGCTATTAACTTGATCTGTAAGGGAGCCCACTTTTGGGTTATTATGGAGTAAGGACTTTTTTTAGATTAGAAGCTGCTGGTGTGGTGGATTGAAAACATGTGACCAAAGGGAAATTGAATGCAATGGGGAAAACATAAATAATAATGAAATATAAACTGCAGAAAAAAATTAAAGGTGGGTTCACAAATGGTAAGGTGAGGAATAATGCTAAAATCTTAACAAGACGAGATATAAAAGTGTTATTCATGAATTGTAGGAGTATTATGAACAAAGTTATAGAGTTTAGTAACTTAATAGAGTTACATAAACCACAAATAGTTATTGAGGTAGAGTCTCTGTTAACAGAAGAAGTTCTAGACAATGCAGTTTTTCCTGATAGGGTTTACTGTGGAGATAGATGAGGTATTGCTGCAGAGGTCTACATCCTGGTTACTATAGATTATTACTGTTCACTAGTGTTTATAGTTGATAGTTATGAGTTACTAGGGGTAGGTTTCTAGGATGCCACAAACGAAAAAATTAAGATCTTGGCTGCCTACTATAGTGGTAGAATTAATGGTGGTGATGAGGCTACTGGTGAGAAATTAAATTCATATTCAGAGGTGAGAGTAGAATGGTCATTATTGGTTGGGACTGCAATCTTCCAGGTGTCGACTGGCAGGAAATTGAAAGTAAATAATACAAGGGAACAGAGGTTTGCATATATGATAGTGAGGGAAGGAGGCTTTACACAAGTAGAACAGAGTATGTGGGGAAGGAACATGCTTAAGATCTTCTTAATAAAGCCTGATGACAATGTATTGGGGATCTCAAGTTACAAAAGGAAAAAGTGATCATGAAGCAGTGCTTATGGATATTATTGGGTTTAGTAAACTAGAGGCCAAATGTGAAGGTGCTTATAGATACATGTAACTGAACTGAAAAGATATTTCAGAGAAAAATTCAGCATTCAGAAGAAAGATGCCAGTACAGTGGAAACAGGCCGGGCAGCATTCATGGAGTAAAAAGAAGGGGAAAAGAAATGTTTACTTCAAAACAAAAATAATAATGTGTGAGTGGAGACTTTCACGGCGTATCGATGCAACAAAATCTTCTCGGGTGTCCAGCCGGAAGGTGGTATAAAAACACAACGTTTCGACAGCTGACTCTGCTGTCTTCATTGGGTATCTTGTAGTTGTTCTCAGCTGTCTGTTTCTGCCTCAACTGGATTGGCCGCCCATTGAACCTCCTTCAGCTGGAAGGCCCGCACGCTCTGGTTGGGCGAGAGTGTTGGCTTTATCCGCGGTCCTCTGCGGCCACCACTGGTGCCACTTGCTCCTTCCCACCCAGATGTGCTGGCGGTCACAAATGCTGTTGTGTCCACTTCTGAACGGCCGTGACCGCTGGCTGAATCCGCGGTCTGCTGTGGCGCCCTACTGGTGTCAATTGCTGGTGAGGATCTGCTACACTCTCATCGGAGATCACTAATGATGGGTTTCCAGGCTTCACTCAGAAAGAGCCCACTGTTCCTATTTATGTTGTTGTCATTAAGCCGGATCTCCAACGCCTTGCTTATGACCGAATCCCAGAAGGAAGAGGGCCTGGCCAGCACTACCATTTTATCGAACTCTATCCTGTGTTCTTCATCAAAGCCATGCACGGCTATTGCAGGCTTGTCCAGCTGCATCAGCCTCAGGTGTTGTTTGTGTTCGATAAGGCGCTCTTCGATCTTTCTGATGGTCTGGCCGATATACACTTTACCGCATTCACACAGTATGGAATAAATCCCAGGTGTCCTCAAGCCTAAGTCATCTTTTACCAAACCGTAGCATATCACGTATCTTGGCGGAAGGCCGGAAGATACTTTTAATTCCATACCGCGCCAGGAGTCTTCCAATTATTCCCGATGAGTTCCCCACATATGGAAGCAAGAGTTGTCGGTGTTTTTCTTGCTCCAACGGTGGTCTTGGTGGCTTCTGAGTAAAGGCACAATCTATCTGCCGCCGAGAATAACCGTTCTGTTTGAAGACGGTCTTAAGATGTTTCATTTCTATCGGCAGGTGTTCACGGTCAGAGATAGCTCTAGCTCTGTGTACCAGTGTGGTTTCACCTGCAGATAAGGGAAACTTGACTGTTCTCCTTTCCACGGATTATGACTAAAAGGTGATGAGCCTCCTTGATGATGCTTCTTACATACCGTTGGATGCCGACCCTACCACAAAAGTTGTGAGGATGGATACTGGTAGAAGGACTAGAAGTTCTAGATAGGGGGGAAGTGATGGCCATAATTATAATCTGACACTTACATTCAGGTGAAAGGGAGTGTGAAAATTTTCTTTTTTACGTAAGGGAGTGAGGAATTGGAATGAATTACCAAGAGAAATAAAGAAAGTTTACCAAAAACACTGAAGGAGTTTAAAGTTGCAATTGGTTAAGGGCAGGAGTAGGAAGGGGAAACAATAAAGACTTGGGAAGATGGGAGCATGTGTGCTCGATCACAATTGAAATTGAATTTAATTGATCAAATTAAAATGCTTTGAACATATACCACATAGTCCCAACTTAGCCCCCCACCCCCACCCCCCGCGATTTTCATCTATTTAGAAACCTAAATTCTCATTTGAAAAATATGCTATAGTCCAAGCGGGGACATAGGATGTGACAGCAGCAAACCACTTTTTTGCAGCTGGCTTTCAAGGATTTATAGAGATAGGATAAGTGTCTGAATGTACAGAAAAATTTAATTTCTCTTTTACAGTTACTTTGAATATTACTGCCTCTATCTCAATTTATGACTTGTTTATTGACTAAATATAAATCATTTTAGCAAACAGTGTCGCTTAATGCATTTTGTTTGCCTTATTAACCAAGGATACTGAATTTATTGACAATGCATTGAAGAAATTTGGACAATTATGACACCAACTGTGTAACCTGTCCCCCTTCACCCCAAACAATCCCACTGCCATGAGCTGTTCTGTTAGTGGGTTCGGGTCAGCTTTGAAGGTGCAATTTATTGATCACTTGGGGGAAAACCTGCTACTGTCACACACTGATAGTGGTACATTATTGGAAACCCCATTTGGGTTCTTTTATTTACTTACTGTGGTTTAATATGTTTTCTTATCCATTCACAAAATTCCTGGGTGCATATATAGATACTAGATTGAAATGGAAGCAACAGATTCCGTAACTTCTTAATAAAACTTAATTCTGCAATATTTTCATTGAGGATAATAGCTAGAATAGCTGATATCGAAACAAGAAAGTTTGTATATTTTGCATATTTTCACTCACCACTCACTTCTCGAATTTCATTCCGAGTAAACTCTTCACAAGCACAGAAAGTATTTTAAATCACAAAAACATGCTCAAGAATTATATGTGGAGCAATCTAAGTGTACTTACAGTGACAGTACGGTATATACATGCCGTACTATCCTTTGTGGTGGAAAATATTGAACACTTCCGTCTTAATGCTGACATAAATTGCTATATTACTAGCAATAAAAATAACATTTACAAGGATGTAAAGAAAGGAAATGGATAAGATTTAGTACAACTTCTTTATTCAGTGTTTTATCACAAAAAATAAAATGTTATCTACAAAAACTTAACAACTTTAAATCCACATTGTGAGTTTTTGCTTCAGAACCCATTTTATTATGTGAAAAAATTTACTTCTTGGAGTAACTAAGGATGACAGAAAATACTATATATTTTGTGAATGGAATGGGAATATTACTAAGTTGTTCACAATTATTAAAATGGTAAGGTTTTTATTGGAATTTAAACCGCAGCAATTACATTACCTGGAAATTGCACTCATGTATAGTAATTAACATGGGATAATATGTATTTGCAGATTACAATGGAAAGTTACTGTGTTGATGGTTTTTAAGTAACTAACTGGTTATTAGTAGTTGGTAATATTATTGATTTGTTACTGTCCCACATCCCTAGGACTGTTCTCACATGGGATCAAAGTGAACATATATAATCTAATCTAATAATACTACGTAAAAATTTGTATTTGTGCCATGCTTGCATTCTTCCTGTGCAGAGTTCTTGTAGTCTTGTTATTCCTATTTTTGTCCAGTTTGCTACTATTGTAAAGTACTTTATTGATTATTAATAGCCTTGTTACCATGTACTTGCTTCATTGGAGTGAATAATCGTACTTCTACAATCATCAAAAGACAACTATTTTGTAAACTGTGACCTAACATCCAAAAATTATAAATGGTTGGTCTTGTGGCCATTTTATAAATTCTTAACATGATATTCATTGTCAGTCCCCTCTCCACCCCGAACATGATTTTGTGGATCTATGTATTTCTGCCACAACTTTCTATATTTGTTCTTAAGGTATCGCATATCTACAATGCAGCATGTATCCAAAAATATTCCCTATTCCAATCCTATCAGAGAGGAAGCTTTTCCTATTATTGGTCACACATCTTGCTCTACCACTTGCCTCATTTACCAACTTTAATTTAATTGCAATGGAGCGCTTGCTCCGGTGGCAATTTCTCGGTACATTCATTTTTCCCTCCTTTCCTTTTTCCACTTACTTTTTCTCTCTACTAATTTAACTTCAGATTCTTTTACCGTTTTTGGTAAATTATTCATCACTTCTCTTGGTAATTTATTCAAATCCCCGACGACCTTACCCATTAAAGAAAGAAAATCTTCCCCACCCCTATGCCTGAAATCAAGTGCCAATTTGTGGTCATGGCTATCCTTTTCCTTCTATGCACCTCTCCTATGTCTTCAACCAATATCTTTCCACACCTCTTCACCAATGCCTTGTACACTCCCATGATTATCTTCACCCTTCTCCTGTCTTGCAATTAATCCCATTCCAGCTCCTTTGTCATATCACTTACTGACTGTGTTTTGCAGTAATTTCCTGAGAGAAATTACCTGCCTTCACTGCACTGCTTCCTACATCGGTCTCACCATCAAACAACTGTCTATCAGGATGAATGGTCACAGGCAAAAAGTTTGTACTGCCAAACCATTCCATCCAGTGGCAGTCCATGCCAGCTCACATGGCTCCAACACCTCTTTTACAGTTACAGCTGTCAGAGTTTCACAAGACCGCGCTACTTTTAGATGGGAAATAGCCTAACAAAACATCCTTACATACCAGACATTGCCCTGGGCTCAACCTTTTAATCATACAGAAAATATATTTTTAGAAAATTTCCTTCAACTGATCATCACAGAGATTATATTTTTCCCTCTCACCAAAATTGCAATCCTCACCCTGCTTTCATGGTTCATTCATGTGGTAGAATTGGATGTGTATACATCTTTCCCTTTGCCATATGTCTCATCTCTACCATGAGTAAGGTTATCCATCATAATACTGTATTTTTTTATGTTCGTCCTGGCACTCCTACCTTTGCCTGAGTAAAGAGACATGTTAGTTTCTGTAGCCTTTCTAATTTTCATTGTCACTATCATTCACATATATCTAAAGGGAATGACTGGAATTATACATTAAATTTTATCAACAAGCTGTTGCCGAAAAAGTGTCTTGTGGGGCTACTAAATGTTTGTTATTTGGTAGCTTTGGTGTACCTGATTATGCTAAATTTTACAGTTTGCTTTCTAAAAGATTCTTTGCTCGTAATTCAGTAACCAACTCCTTACAGGCAATTTGCTATTATTAACTTTCAGCTGCAAGGAGTAACATAAATAAATATTAAATTTTCAAATAAAGTTCAAAACACGTGATCAAGTTCACAGCATTTATTGTGAAGTAGTTAAAGTCTTTATCTTTTATCAGATTGCAACACAGTACTGAAAATTAATTTTAAGTTTCAATCCTTCAAATTAGATGCAGGTTACTTTCTGGCCATTTAAATATTACTGAACTTCTGCAAACTTTTGAACTGCTCCAAAATTTTAGTTTGAATTATTGATAACAAATAAAAATGTTTTGACATCACTTTGAAGGTACAATTCTCTTCCATGAAGCCAAGTTCTACAATTACATGCTCCATTATATTAACATGGCCACCAACAATCGTCCCGCCTACATTTTCATTACCTTCACTTTACATCATCGTCTTGTCTGTCACATGCAACACGTCATGACACTGACCTGTTCAACTAGTAACGAACACACAGTGTGCTAAGAGATTTCTCCACTACCCTTTAAATACCTTCTTACAATACTATCCTGGTTTTCCTGGAAATGGTATCCTTGAGTCAAGGTGTCTGGACGAAACCAACTTCTAGCCTGAAAAAATTCTAATTATTTCCCCAAACCTTTACCATTCTTTCCCAATTTTGACATCGAATAGATGTAATTTTTGCTCTTATAATCTTCTCAAAATATGCTTTTGTTTAACAAACTCTAAATTTTTCCTTACTATCCTAACTCCCTTTTAAACTCTTAAATATGTAAACATTATCTTTTAATTATAATTTATTTTGATACCCAACATTCCCCTATACAAAATTGTAATCTTAAGCTATCAACTAAAACAATCTATTGCACAATTAATGACCTTTCATAATAACTTTGAAATTAAATGTTACTTACTTCTCCTTAATATATATATAATGCTTTTTTTGTCTGGTATGTAAGGCTACATTTTATTTCCTTCTCGTTTGAATGAATCATATTTTCAAAATCTGTAAAATGAATCTTTTCACCTTTACATCATTAGAAATACATTAAACCACTATCATATTAATGTTCCTTACATGCTGCCTTTATTTACATAACCATCTTTTAATTTTAAAACTCTTATTTATGAATTATACGTGCTGTGCACATTTCGAGAATTTTCATTTTTTAAAAGAATTTTATTTATTCATCTACATTGATGTTATTCCCTTCAAAATAGTCCCCATTAGATATTATACAATTATGCCAGTGCTTTTTCCAATCCACAAAACACTTCTGGAACTCGATCTTTGGGATAGCTTTGAGCTCTTTCAGCAATGAACTTTTAATCTCATTTATGTTTGTAAAACAATGGCCTTTCGAGGTTCTCTTTATTTTTGGGAACATGTCTGACAAATATGGAGGCTGGGGTATCATTTCAGTGTTGTTTTTTGCCAAAAATAAATCACGAAGAAGCAATGAGCAAATGCATTATCGCGATGCAAAAGCAATTAATTGTTTTACCACAAATCCAGGCATTTTCTCCAGACTGCTTCACGCAAACAGTGTTGAACTTGAAGGTAATATTCCTTATTTATCCTTTGACTTTGTGGCAAGACAGGATGCTAAACTTCCAATGTATCTCAAATTGTACGGATACTTTTAAGACCTTTTTGCCAACACAATAAAAAATGTGCCATTTGGACTATTACAACCCTTGAAATTTCAAAATTCCCGTTATTTTTTTAACACACCTCGTGCAAGTTTTCTTATTTTACCCCAACTGCAAAATTCCTTTCCTTATCAAAAACCCTCATTTATATTATTTTTCCCTGGAACTTCATAATTAACTTTATTTTAACCTTTTGAACATTACATGATAACTTTCTCACCTATATCTAACAGAAATAATCTAGTTTCTTTCATCTTACAAATTTTACATCACCAAATCAACTATGTTTCTTACATTTTTATTATTATTATTATTATTATTATTACTAGCAGTTACTCGCGACTTCATCCGCTTGAAATTGTGTTTATAATATTAAAGTTTTTATTATTATTAAAACTACGACCAGCTGAAAAATTTCTCCTTTTGGGTTGAAAGTATGGTCAGCTGCTTCCTTGGCTTTTACTCTTCAGTGAAGAGTGTACCTCAAAGCCAGGATACAGGTAACAAAGCAGTAACTCGCGCCGAGAGATACGGTTACACACATTACTCACTTAGCGGCAATGTCTAGAGCAGATTCTGATGTTATTATAGTCAGAATTCGGCATGGCAGCCACCTTCTTCACTCCAAACCCATTATGCATCATGGAATATTACCAGTCATTTTGGTCCAGGCTGTATTTCAACCTTACCACAACCTTCGTTTAAACTGTTGCTTGGAAATCAGCACTTTATTTCAAATTTTGATTTTTCACATATATTGTGACATATATTACGAGCGGAATTACAGTGTGATATTTGATGTGTCACGCTATTTCATGTCCACAACTGAAGACATCTTGTGAATTTACCAACAGTACAACTTCAAAATTTTTAGGGTTAAGTATAGATTTATATTTCCTGCACTGCAACTACAATTTTGATACAATTTAAGTAAAACGTTTACATGCCACTAAATTGGTGTTCATGAAAGCAACTTACTTAATAATAAAGTTTCAGTTGTCATTATGACTGAGGCTGTATTTCAAGCAAACAACAAACGCCGCTAATATTGTCACTAGAAAATCAAGGGTTCTATATCCTGCGCATTAATACATTGCACGTTAGTGACATCATGAATTGCGATGTGTGTGCAGGAAAGTGGGAAGATGGGTGTATTGGGAAACTGCAATGGAGCGCATGTTCTGATGGCAATTAAATTAAATTAAATTAAACTTGACCCACTATTTCAGATTTCGATATCAAAGCAACCACTAAAAACTGGCTGAAAATGGCCTTTGCAAAATGACGGATGTAAAAACGAAGTAAACAATGAATAAATGTGGAACTACACTCAGCTACATGAACTATGGCATCAGCATCATCGTTATTAAAGTAATGTAGTTTAAAAATGTATACTTAAATTCTCGTAACTTACGCTGTACAATGGAAAGTCCAGAATTCATTACAACTCTTAACACACCTTACATCAATATTGTGGGTCAAATTTACATTGCGATACAGTGATTGTGTTAGTGTGCGTGCTTTAGTTCAGTTGCAATTCATACTGAAGGTGTATAATGCAATCGATTGTGATAATTTGTGCTAAGCTAATTAGGAATCCTAAAATAGAAAATGTTGCTACTACTCAAAACGTAGCTCTGAAGCATTTAATGTGTTAAGGGGTGTCCGTATCGTTTGATTTTAGCAGAAATATTAGTGAAAATAGTGCCTAGGTTGAAATGGTGCCTAGACCAGAATGTTCTTGTTGGAGCATGAGGCAGGAGGAATTTAGTAGTTATAAGTAATAAAAAAGCTGCTTTCATAAGCACCGTCTTAGTGAAGGCGTATATCACGATGTAAACTATTCCTAATATGGCTTCTTGAACGAAAGTTTCTACCTTAGGCCATTGAAAACATTCATTTTAAGTGAAAGATTTAATAATTATTGGCAGAATATTGAACAGTAAGAAAAAAAACACTGTTTTGTTTATGTACTACTTGTACTGATTTCTACAAAAATTTGGACCACAAAAAATATTAGTTATCTTCATTTAAGTATTAAATTTTGGTAAAAATAATTTGTAATTTTACAGAAAGTGAATAATAAGGGGAAAAAGACACACAGGCAATAAAATGAACCAAAGTAGAATCAAAACCGTTATACATTTGACATGAACATACAAAAAAGACAGTTCGTGCATGATAATTTTCTCACTTTTAATGAACAGGCTTTTGTGCTGGTACACTCTTAGATTTTTAACCGACTTCAAAAAAAGTAGGAGGTTCTCAATTCGTCTGTATTTTTTTTTTTTTTTTTTTTGTATGTATGACCAGCGATATTTTCACCAATTTTGAACCGATTTAAATTAATTTTTTTTAGTGGATAGGGGTATCACTCCAAAGTGGTCCCATATGAATTTCATTGAGAAACCACCCCTTCTATCCCCCTCCGCCCCCTAATTTTTATACAAATCCACATTTTTTATTCGATCTCGATGAAACTTTGGACATATATAGCCAAAAATAAGTAGAAAAATACTGTCAACTTTTGGTTTAAAAAAATTGAACCCCTCTCCCCTATCCACCCCCTTAATTTTTGCCAATTTTCTTTATTCAAAGCTACAGTCGACACCATTTAACTGATCTCCATTAAAGTTGGCAATTACATGTAGGGTATACCTCCAAAGTGGTCCCATATGAATTTAATTGAGAAACCACCACTTCTACCCCCCTCCACCCCCTAATTTTTATACAAATCCATATTTTTTATTCGATCTCGATGAAACTTTGGACATATATAGCCAAAAATAAAGAGAAAAATACTGTCAACTTTTGGTTTAAAAAAATTGAACCCCTCTCCCCCTATCCACCCCCTTAATTTTTGCCAATTTTCTTTATTCAAAGCTACAGTCGACACCATTTAACTGATCTCCATTAAAGTTGGCAATTACATGTAGTTTTTCATGGAGAAGGATTCTGACCAAAAAAATCAAAATAAAAAACCACCCCTCTCCAATTTACACCCCTTAATTTTATAGAAACCTACATTTTTTATCTTATTTTTACTGAACTTTGCCCATGTATACTTTAAAACAAAGAGAAAAATCCTGTCAATATTTGGTCTTCCAAAGTTCAACCCCCCCCCCTCCTTCCACCCCTTTAATTATTGTCAATGTTCTTCATAAAAAGCTACACTCGACACCGTTTGACCGATTATCATCAAAGTTGGCATATACATGTAATTTTTCATGGAGAATCTGACCAAAAAATAAATAAAAAAAGACCCCTCTCCCCTTTACACCCCTTAATTTTTATACAAACCCACATTTTTTATCCGATTTCGATGAAAATTTGGACATGTATAGTAAAAAATAAAGAGAAAAATACTGTCAACTTTTGGTTTAAAAAAAACTGAAGCCCTCTCCCCCTATCCACCCCCTAAATTTTTACCAATGTTCTTTATTCAAAGCTACAGTCGACACATTTAACTGGTCTCCATTAAAGTTGGCATATACATGTAATTTTTCATGGAGAAGGTTTCTGACCAAAAAAAAAATTAAATAAATAAATAAACCACCCCATGTCTCCCTTACACCCCTTAATTTTATAGAAATCTACATTTCTTATCTGATTTTTATTGAACTTTGCCCATGTATATTTTAAAACAAAGAGAAGAATCCTGTCAATATTTGGTTTGCCAATTCTCAACCCCTTTTCTCCTCCAACCCCATTAACTTTTGTCAATGTTCTTTATAAAAAGCTACAGTCGCAATCGTTTGACCGATTACCATGAAAGTTGATGCTTATATGTATTTTTTTAACGAAGAAGGTGTCTGACCAAAAGATCTAAAAACCACCCACTCTCCCCATTAAACTGCTTAATTTTTATACACAACCTCAGTTTTTATCCCGTTTAGACAGAACTTAGCAAATTTTTACTATAAAACAAAGAGAAAAATGATGCCAACTCTTGGTTTGCAAAAAATGAACCCCTCTCCCTTTTTCCACCCCCTTGATTTTTGTCAATTTCTTTTTAGAAAGCTACAGTCGACACCATTTGACCGATCTTTATTAAAGTTCGCACATATATATGTAATGTTTTTATGGATAAGATCTCTGACCAAAAAATAAAAAAAAACTACCCTAGCTCCCCTTCCCTTAATATTTGTACAAAACCCACATTTTGATTCGATTCGGTGGAACTTTCGCATGCGTATACTTTAAAACAAATAGAAAAAGAAAAATACTGTCCACATAACTTTCTCAAAAAATGCAAACCCTATCCCCCTTTCTACCCCATTTATTACTGTCAATGTTCTTTATACAAAGCTACCGTTTCTTTCTGATTTTGAACGAAGTATGCACATGTATACTGCAAAACAAACAGAAATATACTGTCTACATTTGGTTTCGAGAGTCCAAACACCGATCCTTCCTTTCCATCATTTAATCTACAGTTTCTATCCAATTCTGAAGGAAATTTGCACACGTATACTTTAAAACATACAGAACAATTTTGTTTAAATTAGGTTGCTGAAGCCCAACCCCTCTTCCATTCTACCCCCACCCCTCCTAATGTCCAATGTTCTTTATAGATACCCACAGTTTTATCAGATTTCCATGGACCACTGCACATGTACTTAAAAAAAAAAAAACAGAAAAATAGTGTCTATATTCTGTTTACAAAACCCTACAACTTACTCCCTTACCCCATTTAATTTTGGCAAATGTTCTTTACACAAAGCTACAGTTTTTATCTGGTTTCGATGGAAATTTGCACGTGAATATTTTAAAACAAAGAGAAAAATACTGCCCACACTAGCTTTACAAAAACCAAACTACTCTTCGTCTCCACACCCCTTAATTTTTTTTTTTTTTATACATACCTACAGTTTTATCTGATATCAATAGAAATTTACACACGTATACTTTAAATCAATCAGAAAAGGCAGTCTACATTTGGTATACAAAAGCTCAATCCCTCTTCCCCTTTACCCTCACCCCTTTTAATTTCCAATGTTCTTTACAAAATATCCACAGTTTTAAATCCCGTCAAAATCAGTTAAGCTATTTTTAAGTCATGGCATAATATTTATAAAATAAATGTGTCTTAATGTCTCAACATGTACTTCAGATTTCAACTTTGATCCCAAGCTTTCACCAATTAAAAATCTATATTTTTTGTGTGATGCCGGTATGTATTAATGCCCAGATGTTACATGTTTCAGTTATCGAGCAGCAGCTTTAACAGATGTTATGATAAGATCGAAACATAGCCTGACAATCCTTAACACAACGCCCAATTCACCTCGTTCTGGAAGTGGTTGTGGTATATAAAGACAGAATTCTTCTTTGAAAGCAAGCGCTTTAATCTCTGAGCTACCAGGAAGTTCGCAAAATTGGAACTGCTGCTGCATATTTAAAATACTAAACGAAGTATAATACCACTAAAAATTTAAAAATAAAATAATTGTTTAAAAAAACATAAAAACCGACTTAAAAAAAAAGCACTAAAAATTTTAAAATAACTTTATACCTTGCTTAGGAAAAAGTAAATCTAAATAGACAACATTTTACATTACTTTCATTGAAATTTTGACATTAATTATTTATTTTTGGAGTCGGTGCCAGCGAAAGCAAGAAAAACAAAAAGATAAAAACAATAAGGAATAACAATAATACAATAAAAAATCATGTTACTGCTTACCTACAATTAATGCTAGAAACATGTTTCAACAAAACTGAAACATACAGATGATACGCCGATATTATACTCTGTAAATCGTTTACTTCATGATGCAACCTACCAACTGACACTGTAGCGCCAGAGATATGCCTGGATGACCAATAAGGCCAAGCCACAGATTAAAATACTGTTAATTTGTTTCCCTAAGCTGTCTCCCGCAATAACACTATCTGCCTCACGACATGCTGTAAAATATTGGGAATTTTTGTTCGTCTCCCCGTTTCGCCTCTAACGCCAAAAGAAGTTCAGTAATTCGATCTTCGCGATGTGACAGCTGGCACCGACTCCAAAAATAAATAATTAATGTCAAAATTTCAATGAAAGTAATGTAAAATGTTGTCTATTTAGATTTACTTTTTCCTAAGCAAGGTATAAAGTTATTTTAAAATTTTTAGTGCTTTTTTTTTTAAGTCGGTTTTTATGTTTTTTTAAACAATTATTTTATTACATTTTTTTCCACCCAAGCTTTGATTTCACATGTATATATTATGAACGGAATTACGCTGTGATATTTGAGTTATTATACAATTTCATGTAGGCAATTGATAACATCTGTTTGTGAACATACTGACAGTACATTTTTTTTTTTTTAAAGTAATGTTAAATGTAGATTTATTTTTTCCCACTTCCGAACTTATTAATTAAGTGCACTAGTTTTAATGCTTCTAAACTAAACACACATACGCATATATCAGAAGATTTTTTGTTTTTATTTCTGAAAAGAAGTGTTCGTGATGTATGATAAAAGCAAAGAGTAAGCATGGCACACCGCCTACGACGTAGGAAAGTCTTTGATGTTTGCTAATTGATAATTGCAATTTCCATAGGAACTATTCTTTTTTGCAGGATAAAACCTATCCCATATCACTACGCACACAATTTACTAACTCCGTGCCAAATTTCATTTAAATCTGATTGAGCAATCAAGGTGTGATTTAGGCCAACAATACAGCCAAACTTTCTCATTTATCTAGATATTGATTATTACTCTGTGATTCACTAAAAGTGGATGGTGGGGCGTGTGTTGTATCTATCCTAATGTGTAATCGTCTATGGATTGGAAGAGATATAAGGGATATCGCAGTAGGTGCCCATGGGGCTATTATGAGGAACCATTCCAGCTGGAGTAATCTGGGAAAACCATGAAAAAAAAAAAAAAAAAAAAAAACAGTTCAAGACGGCCAGAGCAGTATACTGAGACCTACTCTTATCAGATTTCAAGTTTCCTAGCTTGATAAATTCTTCCTCTTCCATTCCCTAATTGTGCCTGGGAAAATTAGTATACAAAAGAATCTGTTCTAGCCCTGATTTTTCTTATCTTAATTTTCTCAGTCGTTCGTTGATATTTATGCTGCTAGCAGTAATATGTGTTTGCTGTCACCCTGAAATAGGTCTGTCATGAATTTTTCAATTAGCTTCTGCCAAGAGCAATGCATTCAGTGTTCCAGATCTTCCAAACTCCTTCAACATCACATTTACACTTTCCCTTGAACTATACGTATCACTAATTGGGCGGCTCTTTTCTAGACCTTCGTCAATGGCTCCATTAGCCCCTTTTTATATGGGCCTCATTCATTTCTTCTAGGTCTTCCCCATAATTAATTACATGTCCCCCCACCACCTCCGATGGTCTATTGCATTTTACGAGTGGCTGCATCAAACGCAAGTCTTGCGCAAGCCCAGCCACCTACCTCTGTTAACTTGAAAAAAGGGTTTTTCACCCAAAATATTGTATTATCTTTGTTTGTGTTGCTGCTGCCCTCCTCCCTTCAACTTTGATGAGTGTTGGAAGTTTTTTTCCCTTTCTTTTCCATGTAATTATATCATAATGCATATATTCTTCCCTGTAATCTCTAATATTGTTTGCAATAAATGGCATGCCCTTCTTGGCTCTATTAAAAAATCCAATACCAAACAAACCTTCCCTCACTTAAAACATGCTCAGCAGCCTTAATACATTACAAAGCAAGGCTATCATAATTAATAAGAATATTCATGAATGAAAATTATTCTGAATTTATTTCAAACTGACCATATGGTGCACCACAACCTATAGTTTAGACTTGAGCAGTAAGTTCAAGTCACTTAAGTAATAAATTCATTATTTGTTCACTCTCTCTGGCATGATTTACACTTCTAATAATGGATAAGAAATTAAATAAGTTCCTTGTCAAAAACAAGTATAACAAACAATATAACAAATAGAAAAGAAAAATGCAGAACAAAGGAAAGAAAAAGGTGGCTGTGGTTTAACAGTATAAAATAGTAATAGTCATCTGTGACTACAACTGGAAACATGAAAAATATAGCGTCAGTCGTGTAAAAGTAAGGGAGAATCAGAATTAAATTTTATCTATCTTGATGTATTGCTCATTTTGATCTCTGCTTGACTGCATGAAGAAACTATATACAAGGAGCCATATGCATTCACAAAACAGCTAATCAGGGAATGTTGGTGGACAAAGCTGTCGTGATCACCTCATCTGGAATTACAAGTTGTCATGAAGGCTCAAATGACATGACACAGTCACAGTTTGCTGCCATGATATGTGCAATTTATGTTGAGAGTACTTGCCTATTTGGTAGAGCTGTAAATGTAACGATGTATTCGTTACTGAATAACGGGTTCGTCGCCTGATTCGAAGTACCGAATCGTTACTCACAAATTCATTTCGTAATTCACATGTTTTGTTACTTGCATTTGTGGTATAGATACGAACACGTTCCAGCTCCCGCATGTAACTAGTTTCGACAATGTGAAGACTAATTTTGTAGTTTTTATTTTGTTTAACAATAAAGTTCACAGTACATAATTTTTAAATAGAAAATTTGTATGGATAATTTGGATAGTTACTGTTTTTTTCATTGATACTTCATTACTGATTTCAAACATTTATGAAATTTGTTTATTTTAAGATCTGATACCTTTTATTTTATTTTATAGTGTAATTTACAATATAAAAGAGTTGTCTAATAGTTTATGATATAAATCTCTGCACTTGTTTTGTTCTAATAATATTTAATTAAATTGCAATAGAGCGCACGCTCCGGTGGTAATTTCCCTACACACTCATCTTCCTCCCATTTGCCCTCTACAAATTTTACCCTTAAATCCTTTCAACGTTTTTGGTAAATTATTCATAATTTCTCTTGGTAACTTATTCCAATCCCTGACACACTTACCTACAAAAGAGAATGTTCCTACACTCCTGTGTCTGAAATCGAGTGCCAGCTTGTGGTCATGGTCATCTTTTCCCTTCCAAGCCATACCTTTAATTCTTACACCAATATGTTTCCATGCCTCATCATCCATATACGCCTTGTACACTGCCATGACCCTCTTCACCCTCCTCATCTTCCAATGAATCCCATACCAGCTCTTTTATCATATCTGCTACTGATTGCGTTCCACGATAATTTCTGAAAACATATCTAGCAGCCCTTTTTGGCAGTTCCAGAATTCCATAAACGAACAACAAGGTGCAGTGGCTTTATTCCTTTTGTCTGGTGTTAGTTATCATACTATCACCGCAGGATTCATGTGATCAATGCGGTACTGGCTTTAATGTTTAATGTTTGTTGTAACCGCGACACAACAACAATTGCGAATCTAATCGCATGTTTGTCCTGTACCTTTGTTATTGATTTAAATGTTTTGAATATTGATATTTTTAAAATGAACAGATTAAAGCGGGAGTCAGTAGCACTCTTCCTGCAGGCCCGACTTGATGGTATGTCAACATTTATTTTAATAAATCTATCACAAAAAGGCGAACAATTCACAAAAAATAAATGAAAACAGTCAAGGAAACAGTGGTGAAACCCCCTATTTAAAAACGAAATACTTTGATGAGATTATAATACTGTGTTTGTTAAATACATGTCCCATTATCATATCATGCTTTTATGCAGGCTACTTTAAAAAATAACCGGCATTAGTTATTGTCACTAGATATGTAAGTCAGGTGAAAGGTCAGGTCTTTTTTTGTATGCAAACAGGTGTTTGTTTCGAAATTAGATTATTCTTTCGTATATAATATTCATTACAGTAAATCAAGTGTACATTCATAGGTTTTCCGTAAGATCCATGTGCTAATTACTTTACTTCAAGTTTTATCCAAATAAACAATTTGCGTAAACTTTACCAATTACGAATGAGGTCCTCTTGTATGCGACCCGACTTGATGCGAATGCGATGCTTCATGCTAGTTTGTATTGTACCGAAAGTAACTAGTAATGAAAAGATACGATAGTAACGAAGTTATCCCATACGCGACTCAGCGTGATGCTTCGTGCTAGCGCTTGATTGTACCGAAAGTAACGAGTAATGATTCAAAAGTAACGGGTAGTGATTGGTTTAGTAATGAATACATACGAGTACAGAATTTCTCATTACTTTTACAGCTCTACTATTTGGTTACTCTGTTGCACTTTTATCAATTTCTTCACTGCACCACTTGCAGTGAATTTCAACAGTAATCTCCAATTAGTAATGTAATATACTGGTACAAGAGTTCTTACAAGTGAATGCTTGCTGTATTTATTTCTAGAAAGTTTTCACATAATTTTGTAATAGTTTCACCATGAAACAATTACCATTACCATTAAAAGTTTAGGTAGTTATTTCTTTATTCATTGATTTAAAAAGAGAGAAAAAAAAACTACGCATAATAAAACACAGTCTCCACACTAGTAAACGAAACTTGCATCTTACAACAGAAGTTTTAGTTAGCAAACATTTGATACTCATCATTCTTATTTTAAAGGTCACCAATCAATTTGTATAACAGACTCTTTAACTAGGGAGTCTGACAGAACATGAAAATTAATAGTATTTACTACTGCCAAATTCAAAAAATCTTGCATACAATTTACTTGGCTCTTTTGCAACCTTTGAAACATAGTCTACAATAATTCTTATGACACCCAATGTGGGGATTGGTTCACTATGTAAAATTCAAGTTGGCACATATTTATCCAATTCAGCACCATTTAATGATTATTCAGAGTTGGTTTTATTTTTAACAACCAATGTACCAGCAACACTGAATCTTATCCAAATTTGGGCTCTGTAGAAACCACTCATCCTGCCTGGGAAGCTCACTCTCCACCAGGGGTCCCCAAAGTGGTCGGTAAGAGTTCTCCTGGGGTCGATTAACACACGGGGGTCGAAAGGGGGTCGATTGATAATAAAGAGGATCAATTAAATTGTCTAGGAAAAAAATGGGAATATTCCAATAAAAATCCAAAATAACTGACTACCCCCGTTATAGCTTGAGTTTTACTTTAATACATATCTAAAGCGATGCAGCTGGGGCGTAAAGCGGTGAGGTAATAATGGAGCAAAGCTTAGCGTTCAAACTGTTTGATTTCGCCGCTTTACTCTTCACTCGCATTGCTGGTTTGCTAGTGGTTATCACTGTGAGAAACGAATGTAGACCAATTTATGAATTGTGTTTTCTAAATTGTGTTTGGGATAAGAAAGAAGTTCAACATCACAATTATTTTATTTTAGCTAAGCTACGTGATGAACCCAACAAGTATTAAAACTTTATTTTTTATTTACTTCAGGTATTTAAGCATTTTATATTCGGGAGGACGCCGGTTCGAATCACCGTCCGGGCATCCGGATTTGGGTATTCCATGGTTTCCCCAAATCACTAAAAGCTAATGCCGGGATGCTTCCTCCAAAAAGCCATGGCCGAATTCCTTCCAGTTCCTTGTCCGCAGTTCCATCCCGCCTCTAATGACCGCGCTGTCGACGAGTCGTAAAGTCACAGAGGTGGAGAGTGAACGCTGCTGGTTCATTATACACAAGTTGCACTGTTAAACTCTAATATAGTTTCCACTATATGTATTGTATATCTAAATGTAGATTTTATCCTTTACATAGAAAATATCGTAATATACTGAAAACAATTAAATTTAGATACTTCTTTTTTATCTTTTTCCCATCTAATTCTATTGAATAGGTAACTTTTAGATGTAATTATTATTCTTTCCAAATCTAGATATCTATTGTTAGCAAAAAGTAGCAACAATGCACTCTGAGAAAGAACAGGCAGTTCCTTATAGCTCGTGCGGGAATAAGTTGCGTCTCTTACTGCAGCTGTTTTGTTGTGCTGCGATCATATCGTGTTGCTCATATTATAAATCTGAGTTTAATACGTACAACGTCATCTACCAGTGCTAAGAATAAATGCAGACAATATTCATATGAGTATTTGAAACATGGTTATGTGCCATCTTTTGCTAATGAAACTATTCCTATGTGCTTGTTATGTGAAAAATCTATGAAGCCGGTGAAAATGAAAGACCACTTGGAAAGGATCCATTCTGATAAGAAAAACAAAGAATTTGAATATTTCAAAATGCTAAAAGAGAAATTGAGAGTTCGGCGAAATTTAAGTACATATCTGAAGTCATCTGCTAGCACTGACAGTGAAGGAGAACTGAGGACATCCTACAGCATCTCTCTTAACATAGCAAATAAAGGCAAACCGTACACTATTGGTGAAGAGATTATAATACCAGCTATAAAAGATGTAATTGCAAATGTTATGAAGAATGACTCTCAACTAGTTTTAAAGTGCATACCATTGAGTGCAAATACTGTCCAGCGACATATAGAGGAATGTGGAAAGAACTTTGACCTCTGAGCTCCAGCATTGTAAGCTTGCTATTCAACTTGACGAATCAACTTTCAGAAGTTCAAATCTTCTCATGGCTTATGTTAGGTTCCATAGTCCGTCCCTGAATGACACTGTTGATGAATTTCTTATTGATAAATATCTTCAGACTGATTTAAAAGGCGAGACAATTTTTTTATGTTTGCAAGATTATTTGAACAAGCACAACATTCCTTTCGGGAATATTACTGCAGTAGCTACTGACGGTGCACCTGCTATGGTAGGCCGTTAAAGAGGATTTTTCGTCTTTTTGAAGGAAAAGGTTCCTAGAGTACGTACCGTTCACTGTGTCCTACACAGGCAGCATCTTGTATCAAAAAAATTGAGTGTCAAGCTGCATGATACTCTAAAACTGTGTGTTAGGTCAATTAATAAAATTAAAGCTCATCCTCACAATTCCCGACTGTTTGCGAAGTTATGTGAAGAAAATGATGAACCTTTCAATCAATTACTTTTGCACACTGAGGTAAGGTGGTTATCAAGAGGTGATAGTTTGTAGAGGCTTGTTAATTTGTACAACTCGTCTGCAGAGTTTCTTAAGAATGTGGATCAATTACTATGTGACGAGTTAAAACAGTGCAAGAACCATCTGTTCTATTTGGCAGATCTTTATTCGAAATTTAACGAAGTGCAGAAGCTTTTGCAAGGAAAAAATGATACAATTGTTCAAGCTCGAACAATTATAATGGCCTTTCAACTAAAATCTTCACTGGCAGGTAAAGATTTTAAATATTTTTCAAACTTTCGATTACTAAAAGAAAATGAAGAGATACCCGACTGTGATTTGGAGATATATATTAAACATCTCGATAAATTAAGAGAAGACTTCAAAGCACGTTTCGAAGTCTTGGAGAACATGCATGTTCCCAATGGTTTGTTTCTCCATTTGATGTTAAAATTGATAATGAAGGTAATGAACGTGGCTTAGAAGATGAACTGATTGAAATATGCATAGATCTGGAAGCTAAAGCGTTGTTTAAAAATAAAAACCTCAGCGAATTTTGGAGCAATAACAATATTGCTACAAAATACCCCAAGCTCAGAGCAGAAGCCGAACCTTTCTTACTTGCATTCCCAACTTCATACATGTATGAAGCTGCCTTTAGCTGCGCGAACGCTATTTTGACAAAACAGAGAAACAGACTGAACTTGGAAAACCGTGGTGATTCGTGACTAAACCTTACCAATTTTCAGCCAAACATTAATAATCTTGCTGCTGCCCTTCAGACCCATCCATCTCACTAATATAAACTACTTTAATAAAAACGTATGTTAACATATTTTTAATGTATTCAATAGTAGTCGTAAAATGGCAGATGTTTTTTCATCGAATATAATTTATTTAAATTTTCAATGATTATTTTCTGTTTTAAATTTTATGACACGGCTATACGCTACTTTCCATCTATCAATAATTTTGTTATTATTTTTTTACAATTATAATAACAGTGTAAAATATCTCCTTTTTCTGTTAGTGTCATTGGGTGGATTTTTTAAGGTGTGGGAACAATAAATACTTTCTTTGGGTTGTTATGCAAGTCTCCTTATTGCTTAGCATCAGAAATGCTAAGAATGATTTAAAATTTTTATCAGTGGTAGATCCAGGAATTTTTTGAGCCGGGGCAAAAACTGTGGGAATGACGCCCCTTGCAACATTATTTGGAGCCCCCATTTTTTCCGTCTGACCCTAAGTGTCAGCCTCGATTGTCGGCCAAACACATTGTTGTCGCTGCCCCCACTGTGGGCGAAACACATTAGTGTCGCTGCCCCGATTGTTGGCCAAACTCATTGTTGTCGCCGCCCAGTGTACTAGTAGAGCTACTTAAAACATGATTTTCCGCCCCCTTCAAGTTGGCACCCCGGTTTACACCCCCCCCCTCCCCATATCCGGCACTGGTTTTTAGTAAACGTTTAATCTGGGGGTCGATAAGAAGACAAATGTTCTATGAGGGGGTCGACGTGATAAAAAGTTTGGGGACCCCTGCTCTACACAAACGCTTCTGCAGTGTATAGTGAGAGGAGCGATATCACAGCTTAAGACGCATGAATACGTGTCCACCAACAATCTACTGCCTGTCTTAGTTGTTCCTTTTCAAATAGTGTAACTGCTGCAGAAGTGGTTTTGTGTCAGATAGCGTGGTCTTCTGTAAAATAGGCCCAGGTGTTTAGCTCAGTGTCTGTGTTCTTCATGGTCTTACATGGATACAAGGTTATAGAAATTAGTGTATGAATACAAATTGAAAGTACAGTAATTGTAAAATGAGTTTAATACTTCTAAAAATTATCACACTGGACCATCAAAAATATTACTGAAATAAAACCTACAGTATAAACTACAACTAGAACCAAGGATAAGAACAAATCCTCAACCTAAAACTTATCCTCAAACATCAAAGAATTTGTACCAACCTTTCAGTCTGCACGTTTGTCGACTTTAATAACGCTTATCACTCAGTTAATCGTGAGTCATTATTTCAAATATTGAAAGAACAAGGTTTAGACCCCAGAACTCTTGCTTTAATAAAACAAACACTAACAGATACATGTCCAAAATAAAATTCTTGGGGGAAATACAAGAACCCTTCATTATTAAAACGGGATTAAGACAAAGAGACGGACTCTCTCCATTACTGTTCAACTGTGTCCTCGAAAAAGTGTTACAGGAATGGTGGAAATAAAAACCAATCCTTGGAATTTATCAACCAATTTTATCACGCAAAGGAAAATTAAAGATAGACGATGTAGCAATCTTCACCCCTGTCATCGCAATAGCCCAAAAATAGATTGAACTCTTGAAAGAAATAGCGGAGAAAATGGGTCATTTGAAAAAACAGAATTTATGACCTGCAATTTTAAAAAAATACATGGACACAAAATATGGTAAAATCAAACGAGTCCTATACTTAAAGTATCTCAGCGAAACAATGCAAGAGACTGGAACTGAAGCAAAAGCTACAGAAATTAGACGCCAAAAGATGGAAACAGGTAACAAAACATTTACAGCAAAAAAAGCATCTCCAAGTACATGAAACTGAGACATTACAATACAGTTACTAAACCAGAATTTCTCTAAGGATCAGAAACACTTATTTTTAACAGGAAAAAAGATATACAAAACGTTGAGAAAAAGAACACAAAATTTTGGGCCCAAAACTCTTAGGAGACGAATACAGACTCAAAAGTAATCAAGAAATCTTACAAAATGCAGACATTCACAGTGATATTTTAAAATGCAGACTAAAATTTTACGGACACATCAAAAGAATAAACCCTAACATATTGACAAAACAAATAGTTGAACTCTATGAAAACTTAAGTAAAGCAAAATCAGATACAATAAAATGGATTGGTTAAATCAAGAAAGACCTCAAATTAGCAGGAATCGATCCAAAAGATATTGAAAACAGAGATACATTTAAATCCAAAATTCACAAGTGGCAAGTTGACTGGAAAGAAAAATTAAAGAAAAGCCCTGAAACATCGTGGTCAGATGAGAGAAAAGAAACCCACAGCAAGCATATGAAGGAAATATGGCCACAAAGGGAAGCAAACAAACAGTGCTGAGTACTTTGTGTAGTCCTAATGAGCTTATCCACAAATAATAATAATAATAAACTAAATGCTTGTAATTCAGTACCTATTTTTCTGACTTTGGCATTTGAAAAAAAAAAAAGGCAATATGAAAAATTAAGAGTAATAGTTCAATAATTCTACCAATTTCAACTTGATGCAGATTTCTGACAATGAGTTAATCCTAAAAACAGGTACATTTCCTGACTCAAAAGGGAGTGTCCATAAACCACGTAGCTCCATTTTGGCTTCCTGTGAACCCCCCCTCCCCCCCACGTAGCCCTACGTGGCTTTTGCCTCTACCCCCCCCCCCCCCCCCCGCGTAGCACGTAGCTTTTTCCCCTTTTGATTCCAGAAGACATTTTGTACAATTTTCTCTTATCAGACAATTGTATTACATACGGAGATACTTAACTGAGGGAAATAAATATTCACATGCTGTTGTGAGTTCTATTCCTCATTTTAACTGTCAAAAATGTTATGAAAGGAAAGCTACGTGGCCTGGCTCGCAACCCCCCGCTCCCCCCACATAGCCTAGCGTAGCCTTCCAGCCACCCCCCCCCCCTGGACCGAGCCACGTAGTTTGTGCACGGTCCCAAAGCAAGTAACTTACATCTTTTAAACTAGTAACTTCATTTTATAACAGGCAAATGCAATTTCCATAAATACTTTTCTTCTGACCTGTTTGCTAGGGGAAGTAAGTTATAATTATCAATTAGATGCTACCGTTATTGTAAGGGCACGATGTTAGTAGCAAAGTTGCTACTTCTAATACTACCTGTGTAAATTTGTAACAATGTATGAATGGCAGCTACATCTTCCATGTCTCCAATCATCATACTTCTTGTAAAAAGGATAATTCCCATAAGTGATAATAAATTATTAATGGCAGTCTTGTAGTTAGGAGTGCAAATATGAGAAAGAGAGAATCAGAACAGAGAACAGAAAACTATGATACAAATTTTTTAAACGATTATCACATTTTTTCTTGTTTCCCAACATTTAGAAAATCCCGTGGACAGAAATAAATGCAAAAAGATTTAAAAGTTTATTCAGCCATAGTTGAATCTAATTATAAAATATAGAAACAAGTTCAATACAAGATTACCACATATCAGGTAGAAACCAAAGTCTGTCTTTAACTTATACAAGAAAGCAGGCTTTGAAACCTTCATCAAACTAATGAAAAAATGATCAGGAATTAAAATTCACAGAACTGCCACTGATACAGAATATGCAAAAGTGTCAACTGATTAAAATGATCACTTAAAAAAAAAAAAATCAGCATCCGGCACAAGTTTTTTCCTCCATAATACAATTCCACATATAATATTTATATATTTTCAGCACAGCTGTTATTTTAAAATTTAAGCACTGCATTTATTTGATATCAGTGGCACTAAAATTATGGAAGGTTCACACTGTCACAATCTAACATTATTTAACAAGTGGTAATTTCCATGGACTTACTAAGTCATAAAAAGAGAATACGTTGCAGTACCCATGTCCTTCTCAAAAGGGAGTCTAGAAGTTTAGTTAATAGAAACTCATATGTTCCTACACTATAGAAATAAAAGTATCACACAAGTTATGAAAACTTGGATAAATATAGCACTTGTCAGACAGACAAAAGTTTGTTCCAAACACTTTCAGCGGAGATGCAACAGTTCTTTAGTAGCAAGTCGGTATAACTCGTGAAAATCAATATCTAAATGTGCCCTCCACAGTTTGCAACGACCCCACACCTGAGCTGGGAAACATGGACTCGCAATTCCATGAAAGATTCTAGCCACATTTCGGCCTGTGAAACTGGAATCACGGTAGCTGCACACAAGCTTCCTAACATCTGCACACACCAGTTCTTCGTTTATCTTTGTGACCTACAACAAACAGAAACATGATTAATTATGAGACTGTCAAAAATGAAAAAAACTTACATTATTTTTTCACTAGACATACATCACCATATTATGTAAACTAATTTCCACAGACATAACTCACTGAAAGAAATTGCTATACTTTAGTTTTTCCCCCCACTCTAAGAATTACATTATAACAACTTTTTTTTTTATATCATGTAAGCACCTTTAAATTCAACTTTTCTTGGCTACAGAGCATAAGTGAGGGAGTAAGCCTTTCAGAAATTGTAAGATTATTCATTTCGCAACTACAGGATATGGGAGACGTGATTCATGCAGAAGCCGATACTGAAGTCTAACTCGGAATATACGGCGATTTAAAAGCAATAAAGTAATTCGGCACATAATATAAGCCATATATAAACCTTAAAGAACAGTAAATAATCTTTAAACTTACCGAAATTAGTGTAATCAGCCATAATCCAACTTTTTAATAATCAATTTGTATTTCCAGATAAAATCGGTATTTCCGCCCATTTTTCAACATGGTAAAGAATGTTAAAAATAATAATAAATTCATAGAACAGAATTCAGTAAGATTTTGAGCGAAACACTCCATTTAAAGCCATTTATAAAGTAAAAACACAAAATTCCAAGTATCCGGCAACTTCTAAAAATAATAATCAACACTTTCAAACAAATTTCGAGTGTAAAAGACACTTCTTCCTTAACTTCCATCCTTTCTGAATAACATGGTAAACTTTTAAAGCAGTTCTGAGCAGGGGGTTAAGTGGGACAGAAATTTTAAAACAATACTGCATAGCAAAACATACGTCGAGCACAGAAATAATTTTTTTACAGCTAAACTAGACACTTTACAGGATCGGGGATACTTTTAAAATGTGTATCCAAGAACAAGGAGCACTATACAAATTTTTATTTCGGGATACGAGTTTTTACACAATTCAAGCAAACATATGGGTTTCGTGAAATTTTAAATATGGTGGCTGGTTTGAAACCTTGGGAATTCACCACAATTCTGGAAGGTGAGGGGGAAATTGAGGTGACACATGAGTTTAGAAAAATATTAATTAAGGTTAATCTGTTACCTTTTCGAGGAAACATGAAGAGAGAAAAAATGTTTAAAATTTGTAGCACTAAAGCCTATTAAAAGTTGAAGCCTAGAGGAGAGGTAATTTTAGAGCACTATTTTCTGGCAAGTCATGTGATGCGTGAGAAGACTACATCCTATATAACGAGCTAGAGCGTGCTCTTATGCCAGTAGTCACCGGAACGATGAGAGGCTCAGACTGTGCTACTCGTACTAGCAGTCTGGGAATTTTCCTTGAGCATGTGATACTAAGCATGTTCAAAACGACGCCATGATTGAGTTGAACTATGACTAAATAACTTCAAATTGTTTGAGGGGTATTCTGTCTGCTTCCTACGGTGTATAACTTGCTTTCTTCAGGAAAAGTATTTCAATAGCCGAAAATCAACTGTACTGAATTTTCTTGTCTAATTTTCAGAATATAACAATAGTGGTACTTAACAGTGAATTTTATTTCTTAGTTGAACTCATATCCTTTTCTCCCAAAAGGTAATTATGGGAGTGGCGGCCGACTTAATTAACAGTTGATTAAATTCCTAAGGCATTTTACGGTCAATAATTTGTGAATTTTCAGAAGACTTTCAAGGTGAAGAATTTTGTAAGAAGTGAGTTTGTTAGTTGAGGAGTGTGAGGCTGATATGTAACCCCTGTATCAGTTTGGCTCCTTACAATCATCATTATGAAAAATTATGTAAAAGAAATTAAAAAGAAATATTGATAGCTTCTTCTACTGGATTAGAGACTCACAGCAGCAAGGCAGATAAACACTACACTATTGTGTGTAGGACACCATATGCAGTCTATTGAATGTGGAAAGTTACCGACCACTATATCATTGCTATATTAAAATAATGAAAAATAGGCAAAATGGCAAACGATGTTGACATATATCAAATCCACACTTTTGACAAAGCCATGTATTTCCAAGTATTATGCTCCAGTCTTTAATCACCTTTCTGATTGTGCTACTGAACGAACAACAGTTGTGTTAGGACATTTTAGTTTTCCCGGCGTATTGTTGAAATAAATAACTCTTGGGTTTTCTGCTGCTTAATTGATTTATTTAGTTCTTTTTCTTTTAACAACGTTTTGGCAACTGCCATCGTTGCCTTCATCAGGTTTACTCTTACATACAAGGACAAGACATTGACTGAATCGCGAGCCAGCCCTGGCTCCTACAAATAGCCTGTTGCCAAGGGAAGCTTCACGCTGCTCTTTGATTGGTCAGCGATGTACATGGCCATAGACGGGGTCAAACCGGTTTGGTTGCATCTCTGCATCTCGTGGCTGCATCCCGCATCTCAGCAACTGGATGGCATTTAGTAGATCCATGGCAGTATCTTGAGTGGGTCACCCATCCAAGTAAAAACCATGCATAACGTTGCCTTAACAGTTGGCATGTGCGGTCACCCATCCAAGTGTTCTCCACATTCATCGTTGCTTAACCGGCGGCATTACACGGGGACTCTAGAACTGACCAATCACCAACGACTTATCTCCCATTGGTCGACGTGTCATGACGGCGTCTGCTCGGAAAGTTGTGTCTAACACGTTGCTGTTTTAGGTCTTTTACGACTGGCTCCCAAGCCTCGCTCAGGAACAGACCACCATCTCTGTTAATGCTATTGTCACTTAATCGAATCTCCAGCGCTTCTCTGATCACTGAGTCCCAGAAATACGATATCTTAGCCAGAACTTCAGTATTGTCGAAGTTGATGCTGTGAAAATTTTCTATAGCATGTTCTGCTAATGCGGACTTGTCCAGTTGTAGTAACCGCAGATATCTTTGGTGCTCATTGCGGCATTCCTCGATAGTTCTTATAGTTTGTCCGATGTACACTTTGCCGCATTCACAAGGGATCGAATAAACTCCCGGAACTCGAAGGCCAAGGTCGTGTTTCACCGTGCGTAACATATCACGTATCTTGATAGGTGGACGGAAGATACTCCTTACGCCATATCGTGCTAAGATTTTTGCAATTTTTCCAGAACTATTCCAGGCATAAGGCAACACAGCAACGGTTTTTGGAGACTCATGGAGAGTGGAAAGACAACATCCAGTACACAGCAAACCGCACAGTAATTAATCTCTCTGGAGTTGAACTTGATGACGCCACGGTTTCAGTACTGGCCAGGAGCTTGAATTACGCCTTGGCACCGAAGTCTGTACCCACGAAGGACATGGTCTGTGCAGTGGAAAAAGCTGAAAATACGCTTCCAGCAGATGCAGCGGTCAAAATGTCATCGTATTAGTTCTAAAGTCTCCTTGACAGGTACCCGTGTGAACAGAGACACGACATCAAAGCTCACCATGAGGTCTGAATCATACACGGTTAGACCCTGGATCATCTGTATGAACTGGGCAGAATTCGAAACATGATGTATGCAATGACCTACCTGTGGACTCAGTAGGCGTGTGAGATATGTTGATATGTGGGAGCACCGATTGCACTGACAATAGGTCTTAAGGGCACGTTCTCCTTGTGGACTTTTGGTAGGCCATATAACCTCGGCGGCCTGGCTGCACGAGGTTATAGATTCTTGATGGTCTCCTCAGGCAAACCAGATTTCTTGAGAAGGGCTTTAGTTTTTGATAACCACTTTAGATGTAGAATCGGCTTCAATCGACTTGTAAGCAGCGTCATGTAATAAGTTCTTAATTTTAGAATCATATTCTTCCGTTGATAGAAGAACTGTCGCATTTCCCTTGTCAGCATGAATAACTACAATGTCATCATTACTACGTAACTCACGTAATGCTTGTCGCTCGAGCCTCGTAATGTTGGGTTTAGGTGGTTTGGCCTTCTTCAAAACACGACAAGTTTCACGACGTATTTCTTCCACTGCATCTGCTGGAAGCGTACGTTCAGCTTTTTCCACTGCACAGACCATGTCCTTCGTGGATACAGACTTCGGTGCCAAGGCGTAATTCAAGCCCCTCGCCAGTACTGAAACCGTGGCGTCATCAAGTTCAACTCCAGAGAGATTAATTACTGTGCGGTTTGTTGTGTACAGGATGTTGTCTTTCCACTCTCCACGAGTCTCCAAAAACCGTCGCTGTGTTGCCTTATGCCTGGAATACTTCTGGAAAAATCGCAAGAATCTTAGCACGATATGGCGTAAGGAGTATCTTCCGTCCACCTATCAAGATACGTGATACGTTACGCACGGTGAAACACGACCTTGGCCTTCGAGTTCCGGGAGTTTATTCGATCCCTTGTGAATGCGGAAAAGTGTACATCGGACAAACTATAAGAACTATCGAGGAACGCCGCAATGAGCACCAAAGATATCTGCGGTTACTACAAACTGGACAAGTCCGCTTTAGCAGAACATGCTATAGAAAATTTTCACAGCATCAACTTCGACAATACTGAAGTTCTGGCTAAGATATCGTATTTCTGGGACTCAGTGATCAGAGAAGTGCTGGAGATTCGATTAAGTGACAACAGCATTAACAGAGATGGTGGTCTGTTCCTGAGAGAGGCTTGGGAGCCAGTCGTAAAAGACCTAAAACAGCAACGTGTTAGACACAACCTTCCGAGCAGACACCGTCATGACACGTTGACCAATGGGAGATAAGTCGTGTGATTGGTCAGTTCCAGAGTCCTCGTGTAATGCCGCTGGTTAAGCAACGATGAGTGTGGAGAGCACTTGGATGGGTGACCGCACATGCCAACTGTTAAGGCAACGTTATGCGTGGTTTTTACTTGGATGGGTGACCACTCAAGATACTGCCATGGATCTACTAAATGCCATCCAGTTGCTGAGCTACGCGATGCAGCCACGAGATGCAGAGATGCAACCAAACCGGTTTGACCCCGTCTATGGCCATGTACATCGCCGACCAATCAAAGAGCAGCGTGAAGCTTCCCTTGGCAACAAGCTATTTATAGGAGCCAGGGCTGGCTCGCGAGTCAGTCAGTGTCTTGTCCTTGTATGTAAGAGTAAACCTGATGAAGGCAACGATGGCAGTTGCCGAAACGTTGTTAAAAGAAAAAGAACTAAATAAATCAATTAACCGGCAGAAAACCCGAGAGTTATTTATTTAAACAGTTGTGTTTTCTGATTGATATTTATTTATTTATTGACTGGCTGGTACAGACGACTCCATTCGTGTTTGTCAAGAATTTTGAAGATGTTTATGTTTTAGCACTGTACCTTAAATATTTCCAGAATAAAAAGTAGCCTGCCAATCAGAATCAAAGGCCCATAAAAATTGGTTCACACACTAAATATGTTGTTGCATATAAATTATTTATGCTTGTTAATAGCTGAAAATATGGCAAATTCCAGAACATTATTCAGAAACAATCTAGAATATTTTAGTACATTCAATAACATTCTAGAAGGTTGCAAAGATTTTTAGAACATTTTGGTCGAAATACCAAAATTCCCTCGGTAAACCACTTTCAACCACCATCCCACACCCCTACAGCTACTGACATGCAAACACCATACTGCACGATGGGAGACTCCAGGCTACTACCACACAAAAACACCAGTGGTTTGCACTTGGTAGTGGGGGCTGCAGAGTGAAATATAGGTACACACACCTTTGGTCGAAATATAAAAATGTCCCAGATCTACCATTTTCAATCACCGTATCTCCCACATCCCCAGACCTACCAACATGCAGCCAACTTAGTGCATGACGAAAGGCTCCAGGCTAATACCACACACCAACACCAGTGTTATGCACTTGGTAGTGGTGGCTGCAGAGTGAAATACAGGGACACATGTGTCTCTGAATATGGAAACACCCCAGGTCAACTTCTTTCAGCCACCATATCTTCCACACCCTCACAGCTACCAACATGCAACCTCCATGGTGCATGATGGGAGACCACCACATCTTTTACATCCCCACAGCTACTGATATGCAGCCAACATTGTGCACGATGGGAGACTCAGTGATCTGCAGTAAGTAGTGGTGGCCGCAGAGTGAAATATAGGAACACACATATCTATTTTGATATGTATATCTATATAAGATTAAGGAAACTTCCTTGTTTTATTGCCTTAAATCATTTTCCTGCTCATCGTTATTATTATCTATATAACATTTATCGTAGGACTAAGCAACTAATACAATACATGTAAATATATACAATATATAGAAGGACAAGAACATTAGTAGCATTAAATAAATCAATGTCCGATTGTTGCATCCATGCTAAGAAGGAAGTTGTAACACTGAGATGGTCTATCGAACATTATGTCAAGAAAGTACTGGCAACTGATCATTTCTTTTTCTCGCGAAGTTGGCACAACCGTCCTGTATACTTACACTGTGTTTGAGTGCCATCTGTTGTTTAGTTTGTCTACAGTGCTCATTGTAGTGAGTTCATCTCAAGTGTTTTTTAGCTATTTTTACAATGGATAAAAATATCAAACAAAGAATGTGTCTCAAATTTTGCACTGCAAATGGAATTTCATGTGCTGTATCACTGAAAATGCTATGGAAGGCTTACGGTGAATCAAATTTATCAAAAACACATGCATATGAGTGGTACAGTGTGTTAAAAAGCAGTCTGGCATGTGCCTGGATTGAATTACAAAATCATGAAAGTATTAATATTATAATAACTGATTTTGATTATACTAGGGTCTCTAATATACACCTCATCTAAATTGCATCATATGGCTCATACTATTTTCATTCAAGTGCTAGACATCAAATTACATAATTCTTTATTTATGAGTTCTGTTCGAAAAGGGTTGAATTTTAGAAACTACATGCATGAAGTTTCTACAAGAGGCAACACCAAGAGGCATTCTTTGGCAACAAGATGCCACTTGCCACCGGGGACTAACTGTGATCAATTTTAAACTTAGCCGTCTAAGAAAATGTGTGAATTACTGAGACGGTGAAAACAATGGCCTTTTTGGAACAGTTTTCAAATGTTAAAATTTGCATTTTACTTGAAATTATACATCGGAAGAGGTCTTAACTATGGGAGAACTACATCTGGATTTTGTACCATCCAGTATCATTCATCTCTCACAGTTGAACAGTAGTCATTCCATACCCATCTTACCAGATTTGGTCCTGGCAGCCTTTTTCCTGTTTCACAAACTAAACATCTTATTGTAAGGATGTCATTTACACAGTGTAGTGAAAACTCCAGCAAAATCGCAGACACAGCTTAAAGCCATCACAGAAAAAAATTTCACAGAGCACGGGAGCAGTGTAAGAAACAATGTTGATGTTGCGTGGCAAGCAATGGGGAATACTTCAAAGGGGACAAGCATTTGTTAAATTGTAAGTACAGTAATAAAAATTCAGTGAAAATAGTTTGGTCATTTTTTTAACAGACTTTGTATATTCAGAACAAATCTTACTTACTGAATTCTTAATAGCACAATAAAATGTAATATAAAATATTTCAATATAAAAGTTACCTCTGATTTCAAATTAATTTTCATATTTTCCTGCGCAAAGTATTCACGTATCATTTCTTTTAGCCGATCACTTTTTTCATTACTGATATCAGTAGAAATGCTGGAGAAATTTGAATAGGCCACACTGAAACAAAAATTAAATATTTTAAAGTGTTGCAAAGTATTGGTTGAAAACAGCACTTTTGGACAGCTGGAAAATAAAAAAATCCATAACAATAGAACCTACATTTGTTGGGATTAAAACTCGAAGATACTTTTGACAGAGATCTCTTTCGGACAAAAAGGATAAACCAAGAAAAACAATCAAAAAGAAGACACAATACTCTTTGGACAGAAGAGTGCAAACAGGCCCAATCTAACTGAATGAAAGACTTCAGGGCCCAAAAGAAAATGAAACTGGCCGGCAAATGCCAGAAGGCTCAACGTGGTCCTAGTTGCACATACAAACTGTAATGATAATTTCATAGATATTGTCAATCTATTCTTAATTTTACCACTTATAGTTGTTTCATGTGGCATTTGTATTGTTCATGAAGGTAACCACCAAACTGGCAAATTTCTATTGTTATTTTAAGGCTTCATTGTAGATCTGAAAGTACAAAGATGACAAAGTGAGACCATTTTACCTGCATTTAATATATGTCATACTCTGACTGGTTGGAACTTTTTTTTGACAATATCTGAATTTCATATTTCTTTAATTGGTAGTTTTCTGCAATGTACATTATTTAACAAAAACTTATCATATGCTTAGGTTGTTACATCTTCTCTGAGGTTTTAATTTTTTTCTGTAATTTATTTATTTTTTCAATGCTTGAGGCTGTCGAGTTCGATAATACAGTAGATTTTCATTGGAAGAGTGCAGGGGAAAAAATATGAGGGTGCATTTTTCACAAAAATTTAGTTAGGACTATTTCTTAAATCTACAGGTAATATAGAATATAGAATATAGTAGTCGCAGCTAAAAATTACAGTAAGGATAACAATACAGATATACAAGGCACTAAAAAATATGAGGATTGGAAAGAAAGATGAGTAACAGAAAAAGTTTGCATCAGCTACACTGATGTCGCAGTTCATATCAGTATGTCAACAATTGATGTTTGTTCACTCACTCATTGTTTACTACATTGGGAATCATTGGAATACAGGAGAAGGGTAAAGAGAGTGCTGGGAGTGTACAAGAGATATGTTGGTGATGACACTTACTGCGAAAGTAAAAATATAGGTGAATTTACACTTAAAGTACATACCATAATAATAAGAAGAAAGGGGTACATCAATGATTAGGAAACTGAAACCAGAGGATGACCTCATCACCAATTAAATTAAATTCTTCAAGGCACTTATTGGTGAAGAGGCTTAGGACACTGGCTCTTGATTTATGGCATAACATACAAGCAGTGCTCGAAATTGACCAGGTGTTAGGCGTAATTACGCCTGAATATTTTTGTTTTACGCCTGCAATCTCCGTAATAGGCGTAGAAAATACTCCTAAGCATCAAAACTTAAAAAATTACATTTCGGAACTTGTTTTCAGTTTTGCGTGTTCAAGGTTAAATTCCAATAATTAATTTCAATTCTTGTCGTTTTGATCTATTTCAATGTTTCAAATAATACATTTTGAAAGGCAATACGCCTACGCAAATCAAACATGAGTTGGATTCTGTGTATGGGGACTCTGCATCATCACTTACCACAGTGAAATTTTGGGCAGCTGAATTTAATCATGGCCGTAAGAGCTTGGGAGACGATGAACGTTCGGGACGTCAAAAAACGGCAACTACCGATGAAAACATCGCCAAAGTTCACCAATTGGTGCTAGATGACCGCCAAAGTGAGAGAGATAGCAGAGGTTATGAACATTTCAAAAGAACGTGCTTGTTACATATTAAATCAACATTTAGGTATGAGAAAGCTGTCCACGCGTTGAGTGCCGCGTTTGCTCACATTAGACCAAAAACGTGTTCGAATGAACATTTCCAACGCTCTGTTGGCACAGTTTGGGCACAATAAATCCAAGTTTTGGCGACGATTAATTACTGTAGATGAAACTTGGATACACCATTATATGCCCGAAACAAAAATACAGTCCAAACAGTGGACTGCAAAGGGGAAACCGGCTCCAAAAAAAGCAAAAACTGTTTCTTCGGTTTGGACAGTGCTTGCGACTGTGTTTTGGGATAGTCATGGAGTTATTTTAATCGATTACCTTCAAAAAGGAAAAACTATTACAGGAGCATACTACGCATCATTACTTGACAAGCTGAAGGCACAACTTACGGAAACACAGCCACATTTGCAGAAAAAGAAAATCCTGTTTCACCAAGACAACCTCAGCGGTTGCCGTGGCGAAAATTCACGAATTATGGTTTGAACTGCTTGACCATCTGCCTTACTCACCACGTCTCACACCTCAGTGGTTGACATGGCAAAAATTCACGAATTACGGTTTGAACTGCTTGGCCATCTGCCTTACTCACCAGATCTAGCCCCAAGCGACTTCTTTTTGTTCCCTCATCTAAAAATTGCGCTCAGAACACAGAAATATCGTCAAATGAAGAGGCAATCACCTTCGTGAACAATTATTTTGCAGAGAAAAACGCCGAGTACTATTTGGACGGGTTACAGAGATGGGAGCATCGCTGGGAGAAGTGTGTAGAGTTACAAGGAGACTATGTTGAAAAATAAAATAAAAATTAAGAAAAAATGTCTTGTACCTTTTCAGACCACCCTCAGAGTAGGAAAATTTTATAATTTTATTTTGTAGGTAAGGAGTCAGAAATTAAATGAGTTACAATGTAAGAGCTGGATAGTTTACCAAATTAAAATTCTTAAAGGGAAAAAGTAGATGGGTGGGAAAATTAAATTAACATAATATAAGAAAATAATAATAATACATCTTCAACATGAAAACTATATTAAAATATACAGCAATCCAAAACTATCTGTCTGTCTGTAGATTATTAGATTTCAAGAAGGCATTAGACTCCACTAACCAATAGTTTCTTTTAGACATCCAAGGAGGATTTTAAGCCTCATCGAGCAAACACATAGGTGTAGAGGGCATTTTTGGAATAGTATGGTTTTATGGTAAATTGATGCACATTATAATAACAGGTGTGCAGAGAATCTTCCGTATCAGCATACGGTCCAACGGAATTCAATTTTTTAATAAAAATCTATGAATAAAATAAAAATGTCTAATAAGGAGCCAGAATTTGATTTTATTACTGCTGCTGCCTTGCACGCTCATTCATCATTTGATATCTTCACTTTTACTAAACTTTGATTTACTATTTTTCTCGCATGAATATCAATTCACATTACTACCAACAGCTTTATATTCTTCTTTTCCAATCATAATTACAGTCTAGTAAGGCCATTTTGAACAATGACTAATAAAGTTTATGAACCTACTTTTGATAATAGTAATGCAGCTGAATTCTCCTGATAATAATATCTGCTTAGGTCTGTATACAAAAATTTACAATAAAGATTAATATAATATTTTTTTAATGATCATGATAACCATTACTAACACACTTGATCTCAAATCTTTGGAATTTAGCAACCACTTGCCATACCATTAGTAAAGACATGACTGCTATAAAAAGTTCTCTGAATCAAACCATCTAAGTAAAATTGAAACAAATTTCACCGAGCATAATCACCATGGTCTTTCTCAGATGCTGAGGTAATGACTAGTCTAATATACTGTGCCTTTATGTGAGCAACCACATGACAATCTACTGTCAGTTGGTACATACTTTCAACACCCATACAAATAACGATGAGGAAATCACCAATAATAGGTACCTCAGGAAAACTGCAGTGATTATGTCGGTCAAAATATCATTTGTTTTAAGCTTTATGTGGCTAAAATTCCTTATGTTCCCCTTACAGCTCCCAGTACAAGGTTATTTTTTCTGGGAATGTCTTTCATATCAATCATTCTTTCGCTGTAATGAACGGTGGTATATTCATTTTTTTTTTTAATGCTCTACACACTGCACACTGCAGCTCCATGATGCAATGCATCTAACCATTCTTTAGATATGATCCAGTAGTCCATGGTCAAACATAATATTACAATGATTTATAAGTCTCCTACTCTCCTATATTCCACTTCTTTGTAATTTGTCACAATTTCCCAAGCAGTAAGTAATGAGATTTAAGTCTCAAGAAGGTGTTAAGCAGGACACAATGGTCCTGCTATGTGTCATTCTTTATGAAATCGTTTCAATAAAGATAGCATTGCTGGAAAAAATGGACACAGTTTCAAAAATATTACCGGCGCTTCAAAGGAATAAGTATTTTGTACCCCCAGTGGGTAATTTGAATAAGACTGTAAAGAAGAAATAGGTTTTAACTATGAACCTTACACTATGTGAACACTAATGGAAAACAATCCAACTCTCTTCATAAAGTACAGTCACTAACATTTTATTAACAAAAGTCAACTTACATAAATGAAAACTTATTTTACCTAGTTTATAGGTTCAGCTATAGTTTACACAAGTTTTAACTTGCAATCATGAAAATTACCAAATAACTATTAAGAGGGGATTCTCTTCTGTTTGTTATAAATCCTACAGCATAAAACATTTAATATTGTGAAAGAGTGACAATGGTATAAATTTAGTAGTTATATTCTATGTTGTTAGATGATACTGTACTCCACACACACCTGTAAGCTATCGGATGAGTGGCCATTAATATTAATTCAATATAACAGATGATTTCTTAAAGTGTCAGACAAACAATTAATAAACTCGCATGTTCCAAAAACCTTAACCTCTAGGCCAGGGGTGGCCAACCCGCGACCCGCAGGCCGCATGCGGCCCGCCTAGAACATTTTTCTGGCCCACGAGATTCATCACACTTTTAGAAAATATTTTTTATATTTCATTTTTTGTGTTACATATTTCTTCACAATGTGCGCTTAGTATCATTAATACTATATTATCTATGTTTACATGTAAGAATAATAGTAAACACAATAATAACTCTTGTTCACTCCAAAAAAAATGTATCTAGTGAGGACATATAATTTTATATGCGGCCCGCGGAGTTATGATGCACTTCTAAAGTGGCCCGCTAGATCATTTGGGTTGGCCATCCCTGCTCTAGACATTCAGAAATAAAATAATCTTAAAGAACTGATTTGTTAATACCACTAACGAATTATAAGTGTAAAAATACAAAAATTCCAATAATGAAAATATCAAACTAACCTGCTTAGTGCTTCAAAAACGTATTCTAACTGTTGCAAGGCATTCTTTTCTTGGCTTTCTACCATTTCACACAGAGAATCTAGAGCTTCGTCTAATTCTGAAGCAGTAAGATTTCCAGGGGCAGTAACACGGAAACCTAGGACACTGAACTCTACAGAAATGCCAGTACGCCTCCATTTGTCATCAACTGGAAGAAAATGAGCAACATACGATTAAATTAAAACTCACTTCAGCATAAGCAACTATTTTTTACTGTCATTAATGCCAAGACTTTTCATGTTACAAAGACTAATGAAAGTAATACCTGTAAACTACTTTTAAAAACAATAACGTGTAAACAAAATCAGATAGATCCACTATTATGGCAACCAGAAGAGCAAAACTTCAGCCAAAAACAGTAACCCATCTAGGGTACATTGGTGTGAGTTTACAACACAGTTATTTTAACCAGTACACACTTTACTGGTTTACTTCCATCAATGATATGGCTGCTGAACACCTTATATTTCTATTTTATCCTGAACAGGTTCTTCATCAACAAGTTTCCTCATACGTTCAATTTGCAACTTGTCCAGTATAGTTCCTGCAGTCCTACTCTATGGCCTGGCTTCTTATAACATACTTTTTTCCTTTCATTACCCAGGCTTCAGAACTGGAGGTCACCTCTGACAAAAAGTAAATCCTGTAAATAATCTCTCTGCCCTTCTGTGGCAGCTCCCAGCTACATATCAGGCAGAAATTATTCAGTTGGAAGTGAAGAAGTGTCAGCTAAGAATAACAAGAGTACGTAAATCAAGGTAGTAAGAAGTCTGAAAGGTAGAGGAAGGAACAGGGCAGTATGGAAAAGGAGGATGGTGGAGAGGCAGAAGCCAATGGAGAGGACTGTATTCCAGACAGACCTGCCTGATGCTGGAATCTGTCCAAAATGATTGAACGAAATAGTCATATTAAAAGAGTGTGGTATCATGTCTGGTTGAAATAAAAATATTAAAACCAAAA
>JARYHS010013630.1:339084587-339104586 GCA_031002005.1 Vandiemenella viatica
GAGTTTCCAAGGAACATTATACATATCTATACTAATATTATAAATGCGAAAGTAACTCTGTCTGTCTTTATGTCTGTTTGTTACGTTCCTTGGGCTAAACGGATACTCCGATCGTGATGAAATTTGACAGGAAGATGCTGTTGACATTAGGATCGAGATGGGATACTATATTATGTATAAATAAGAACATATTGTCATTAAATTATGAAAACTATCTCAACTGTAAAAGACAAACGCATAATATATATGTATATTTGTAATGCGCACCTATCTCAGGCAATGTTAGGGTGGCGTAGTGGTAACGAGTTTGCTTCTTATTAATCCTTCAGCGTTGCTCCGGGATCTAATCCCATTGGGTACAAATATTTTTATGAATTGTTTTTCATAGTTTGAGCCAAGCCTAGGATTTTATAGTAAGGATACCATGTTCTGGCAAATCTTTGGCGGTAGAAAGCGTTAACTTTATTCACGGTATACTGGTTCCACAGGTAGTTTTTGTGTGATCTAAACTAATAATATTGTGTATGCGAAAGTGAGTCTCCATCTTTTTTTTTTACGTTTTGATGAATATATGTGTATACCGATGACAAGGAAATACTTTGTATATTTGGGAACGAAATAGGATACTTTTTCCGATATGAATAACAGTTTTAGTCATGAGACAGGTTCGAAGGTAGAATGGTATATCGATGGCGTTCCCGTCATATTATGCCGACTCAGTGTTGTTTGGGACATCTTAGATAATTTTCAGCTTTGTATATGCAATTCTAGCAATCAAATTCTAAATCCACGCGTACGAAGTCGCGGGTAACAGCTAGTAATATATATAAATGATTATGTGACATTATTGCGAGCTACTCTGCTGGCCGCTTTTACAGAAATATTTTATAATCCAGCCGTTTCTAGAACGTCTAACAATGGCTCAAACAATCGGTTATTATTACTAAGAATTAAATCTTGCTTAAAAATACTTTCAACTAAATTGGAAATAATTTTAAATAAAATTACAAAGAAATTAAAAGTTTCTGAAATTGCACAAAATAAAATAAAGATTTTGAAAGCACCAAAAACACTTTATGGTAGCTGGCAAAACATAAATATTACTGTTTGATTAAAATGCATTGTATCGCACTCGATTTAGCATTCACGACAACGTTTTATTCACTCAATCAAAACAGTTTCACATAGTATACAGAGCAAAACACTATACATAATATAAGAACAAATCTCACGTAATTTCTCGCTCACAATTTAAAATAAGTTATACTTGCAATTTTGTTTTTTGTTCATTTATAATAAACTGTTTCTTAAGCTGGTATATTGTGGAAAGGCAATATTTATCTAAAAATGTTGACTCTTGAATAATTTCATTTTTAGTAAAAAAAAAAAAACTAACAGTTAACAAAGACTTTCGATTTTTTTTAGTAGTACTTAAACATTATTAAGAAATGATTTCATTTTATTCTTATAGAAGCCCACAGAAATTTTACTTTACTTTTATCATTATCAAGTCTGATTATGCTGTGATTTTCTAATATTACGTACAATTGTGAGTTTCAGACAAAAATAAAACAAAATTATCAGAATTAATATTCTTTCATTTCATAAATTAATGGATAAACACGATATAACTCATACTGCAGTTCTCCTTGGTAGGATTTGTATCCACCATACGCTCGATTGTAGGTTCGGACCCATACAGGTCCGCCGGACACGTATTTGGATGTAGGTCCGTACACATCCAGTTCCGCCATACACTCCGCGCGCTCGATTGTAGAACCGGACCCATACAACTCCGCCGGACACGTAACTGGATGTAGGTCCGCACAGATCCAGTTCCGCCATTCACTCCGCCCGCCCGATTGTAGAGCCGGACCCATACAGGTCCGCGGACACGGAACCTGGATGCAGGTCCGCAGCGCTGGATGTACATCCGGACCCGACTCCTTTAAAATCTCGGACCTGCCCATCTCTATTTTCTTGTAGCCATTTTCCTTTGGTATTTTGCATTTCCTATCTATTTGATTTCTAAATTGCCTGTACTGCTCTCTTCCTGCTTCATCCTGAGCAATTTGAACCTTCTCCTCTGATCCATCAGCTCCAAAATTTCTTCTGTGATCCAAGGTTTTCTGGCAGCTTGTTCCCTAAAGCCTAATATTTCTTTACCAGCTTTCATTATTTCGGTCTTTAATGCATTCCATTCGTCCTCGGTTGAGTTCCTTTCAGAGTTACTTCTTAGACCCAGGTCTACCATTTCTGCAAATTTTTCTCTCGTGCTAGATTGTTTCAGTTTATTCACTTCCAGTCTTTTCTGCTTATACTGCTTCCTTCTTCGCTTAAATTTCAGCCTGCACTTCATTATTTTCAAATTATGGTCAGAGTCTATGTCTGCTCGTGGGTACGCTTTTCAGTCTAGAACTTGATTTCTGAATCTCTGTTTGACCATGATATAATCTAGCTGATATCTGCCTGTATCCCCAGGACGTTTCAAGGTGTATATCCTTTTTGCATGGTTCTTAAACAATGTGTTTGTCATAACTAGCTTATATCTTTCACAAAATTCTAGCAACCTGCTTCCTCGCTCATTTCTTTCTCCTAGGCCAAAACTTCCTACAGTATATCCCTCTTTTCCTCCCACTATTGCATTCCAATCACCCATGATTATTAGATTTGCCTCCCCGTTGACATATTGGATTAATTCTTCAATTTCAGCATATATTTTTTCTATTTCTTCGTCTTCTTCCTTTGATGTTGGCATATATACTTGTACTAGTGTGGTTGGGACGTGCTTAGTTTCTAACCTCATCAAAATAATCCTGTCACTAAACTGTTCATAATAACTCACCCGTTTCCCTACTATCTTGTTCATTACAAATCCTACACCAGTGACTCCATTGACAGCTTGTGTGCTAATTATCCTGTGTTCCCCAGACCAGAATCCTGTGCATCCTTCCATTTAATCTCACTAATCCCAACCACATCTAACTTAAGTTGTTCCATCTCCCTTTTAAAGTTTTCTAACCTACCTGCCCTATTCAGACCTCTAACAATCCACGCTCCGACTCGTAGAATGTTTCTATCAATTCTAATGACTCCTCCCTGAGCAGTCCCCATCCGGAGATCCGATTGGGGGACTATTTTACCTCCGGAATATTTTACCCAGGAAGAAGCCATCATGATATATGTAATTTGAGAGGATTACATATCCTCGGGTTACCCTTTGGGTCTTTAATGCAGTGGTTTCCCGTTGCCTTTTGCATCCCCATGCCGTTGACCATTTCTGTTTCACCCGCCTTTAGGGGCCGTTTCCAACCCCAAGGGCAAGAGGGTGGCTTGAACCGCTCCCCGCTCTTCCGCCCTCCTTTCGAAGGCCGTTGGCAAGCAGTGGGTGATTCCTTATACCGGGAATCTTTCAGTCGCCTGAGCCTCGTCCTTGCAAAATGGGAGCACCGCGTGAAGGAGAGGTTGACATTTGGTTGGAAAAGATTAGTATAGCCCCTGCCAAACCCTTACACCCCGAATGTTCATACAGTTTGGAGAAAACACCACTTCTGGTTCGATCTGATATAAAAGGATGGACCCATAATTTCTTCTGTTTCTTCTTTTTAATCTTTCTGCGACGCACATAATAAATAAGAGCGATCTCTTCCACGTTCATCCCTTAATTCGCAAATGACTGACTGACTAGGCACTCAAAATTCTTGGCTTGGCTACTCAGTTGGTGACGCTCGGTTGCCAGAGGTAGCCAGCGCTATACTGCTGGCCACGCTGTCATGGCGTGCCGGTGAGATTACAATTATTTGTAGTGACATCGCAAGCATGATTCTTCATTTTTTTTTTTTTCATGTTATGTATGAGAAAGCTCATTGTGCTACATCACTGCCTCTATCAGATTTTCCTTTTAAAAAGTCACAGATTAGAGGGTTAACGATACCACACGTTCACAAGCGTGGCGCGAGAAACTGTGCCTCGACCACAGCGCCGCGCGACTGTGAGCAGCCGCGAGTCGCGCCGCGTAGCGTCATGTTCCCAATGTATGCTGTTGTATTTGATTCCGTAGTTTACAAAAAAGGGCGCTGTGCTGCGTAACGTCACACGCGCTATACGCGTCTCAATTTGCGCCTAGCCATACACTAGCAGTGATGAAAAATTTCATGAAATTTCTAACACCATGTTCAACTTAGTGAGCACTATCTTAGTCGACTTGCTGTACTGCGACCGTGGGGATTTTGAAATCAGTGTAAACTGAGAGAATTTTTACACGTTTGGCTGAAAAGTGTAAAGCAAATCAGCTATCTATAAAAACGAAAGTGCTTAAGGGCTTCTCTTCCCATGCCGAAACGTAATACTGTAGGCTTGTTAGCCACGACATAGACGAAATTGATGTGTGGGTATGTATGTGTAATCGAGCATACTACGGTTCATTCTTTCATACTACGATTTTTACACGATAGTTGTATTTATATGTAGGAGTTGCAAATTTTCTGTAAGTCCTAAAGATAGACACGACTTTCCTAACTTGTTCTGGAGTGGCGCAGTTCATGAAAACTTAAGATAAGTACCAATCCCCGACAATATGCACCTGAAACCTCTGTTTCTGCAGGAAGTATGCATTATTCTATTTTCCCACTAACTGTGTTCTGTACCGCTTTGTGTTGGGATAAGAACTGTCAACATCGCGTTGTTCACTCTGTACCCCTTGGGGGTTGTGCACGAGATCCTTTTAGACTTTTGGAACAGACTGTTATACTAGCACTGATGAAAAATTTCACGAAAGATCTAACATCATGTACAACTTAGTGAGCACTAGCTTAGTTGAATTGCTGTACTGCGACCTTCCCGATTTTGAAATCAGTGTAAATGATAGAATTTTTACACGTTTGACTGAAAAGTGTAGGACGAATCACCTATCTACAAAAACGAAAGTGTTGAAGGTTCCCATGCCGAAACACAATACTGTAGGATTGTTAGTCACGACATAGACGGAGCGCGTGGCAAATTGAAACTCTGTTAGTTTTGAAAATGAATAACTATTCGGGGTCTCCCAGCCAAAAAATACAAGATACAATTTGTCTCTAATGGCTACCAAAAAAATAAAAAATATAAAAAAAAATAGCAGCGCTTATTATCCCTTCCTACAGTCAGCAGAAGAAACACCAACGTGTTTTTCGTTGTCGAAGTGTTCGCAGTGACTTTAGGCGATGAAAAGTTTCGCGATATACTACACTGAGCGTGGTGGGTGAATGGTTAACTTTCTGACCTCGTGTTCGGGAGTGCGCGGGTTCGAATCTCAATCCGAGCATCCAGATTTAGGTTTCCCATGGTTCCCCCAAATCACTCCAGGCGAATGCCGGGATGTCTCCTTCAAAAGGCCATGGGCGAATTCCTTCCCTTTCAAAGTCTACAGTCTCATCCCGCCTCTAATGACCTCGATTTTCTGTTTTCAAACAAATAGGAAACGTAACACGGAAAATAGTGCAGTCGAGTTTGATCACTGCCAGCAACTTTGACGTTAGAAATCTACATTTTACACTTTCAACTGCTCACCGCATTCAGTAAGCCGAAATGAGCTACTTATTCGAGTATTGACTACTACTATCACTTCACATTTCAGCTAGTACTCGACAGTATTATTTCGGTATCTCATTTCATTTTTTCTTTACTGATACCTGGTTTGGGTTCAGCCTATCCACAGAGTGTATAGATGAAGGCATACGACGTACTGTTGATGGTGATTCGACCACTGAATGGGGACGTTAAACCTGGCCGGCATCTTTAAGCCTAAATGGGATGGCATCAGGTTTCACTCTCTCCCTTCTTCGTCTCTCATTGCATATAATAATAAAGAAATAAGGCTGAACATATATACTATCATTACCCTGTGCACCATTCGAGCACAATTCAAACAAAACATTTATAAATAATTGTATCCTGCGTCATATAATTGTTCGCTGTGACTCCAGGGAATAAATGGCTATTTGGGTTTCATAGCAGGTTTCACTCTCTCCCTTCTTCGTCTCTCATTGCATATAATAATAAAGAAATAAGGCTCTAGGCTGAACATATATACTATCATTACCCTGTGCACCATTCGAGCACAATTCAAACAAAACATTTATAAATAATTGTATCCTGCGTCATATAAGTGTTCGCAGTGACTCCAGGGAATAAATGGCTATTTGGGTTTCATAGCATCCACATGCATAGATAATCGATACTCTGTCTATCGGTGGCCTAATCCGTCTGGGATATTCAGAATAATAAAGTCATACGAATTATTATTACTGTTTTATGTTCACATATCAGGCAAAACTAAACTCACTGAATTCTAGTAACTACCTACGATGGGGTCGTTAAGCCTGGTGGTATCTTTCGGAAGATTAGGCCTGAATCGGCCGGCACCAGGTTTCACCCACCCTTCTTCATATATCATTGCATATAATAATAATAATAAAAGAGAAAATAACGTACTAGGCTGAACATATACACTACCATTTATACTATGCGAATCATTCATGCAAAATTTAAACAATACATTTATAAACCTGTCTTGCGTCATATAAGTGTTCGCGGTGACTCGAGGCAATAAACGACTATTTGGGTTTCATAGCAAACTCCGCATGCATAGATAATCGATACTCTGTCTATCGGCGGCCGAATCCTTCTGGGGTATCCAGAATAATAAAGCCATACGAATTATTATTCACGTATCATGCAAAACTAAACTTACTGAATTATAGTAAACTATCTAGGATGGGGCGTTGAGCCTCGGAAGAGTAGGCCTGAATGGGCCAACACCAGGTTTCACCATTTCCCTTCTTCAACTTGCAGAATTTCTTCCCGCCTTGTTAAACCGACGGGGTTTTGAATCGTTGACCACACTTTACGAAAATATGCTAATTATTTCAATAGTTACGGTGAATTTGCGAATAATTACTATTTTAAGACAACTGTATAGAAAAACGGAGAAAAACGCGGATATTAGACTGCATTTCTGTACAAAACCGTGATAAATCAATACTTTTGACAAAATCGATGAAATTGCGAATAATTACTATGAAAATGTGAATATTAGAGTGCATTTCAGTAGAAAATCGTGATTAATTAATGCTTTTGACAAAATCGTTGAAATTGTGAATAATTACAATTTTAAGATCATTGTATTGAAAAATGAAGGAAAATGTGAATATTAGACTGTATTAAGTACAAAATCGTGATTAGTCTGCCTTATATACAAGATCGCAGACCGCTGTCCGGGACCGGCGCATGCGTGTAAAGGGTCGGTCCGGAGGATTTGTGGAGGCATGCAGATGGTTCATTAGCGTAACTGGTCTCCAGGACGGCGCGGGGCAAACCTGGTGGCCTTGGGTGCAGCCCGCCAGCCGGGTGAAGGCCAATTAGCATAACCATTTTCCACGATGGCCAAGCCGGGAGGCCTAGAAGGAGCTCCGGTCCGGAACGGCAATCATTAAATACACAGGTAGGTAATACCCTCCACAGAAATTTTAATTAAAAGGCAGCGGACGGCTCGCAGGTAATAACCTCGAGTGGCTACGCCTTGGTCGCAGGAGGCGGGGGAGAGGGCGGGGCGGGTGGTCCGAAGCAAGTTTCGCAGGTAGGTAATAGCCTCAAATTATAAGGCAGTGGGCGGCCGCAGGTATGTAATAGCCATGTTTATTGTGGTCGCAGGCGGTGGGGGAGTGGGCGGCGCGCGTGGTGGCGGCGCCTTTGATGGCAGGTGGCCACAGGAGGCGGGGGTTATATCCCAAAACCCCATTTTAATACTACTCGTGTGCTCCATTGTAATTAAATTAAACATCGCTGTGACATCTGCAAGCGAATTTTAGTCTAGTTACCGCATAGATGGGTTCCTTCCCCCCTCAGGTAGGACCGAGCATGGTGGCTAAGCGGTAACGCTCTGGCCCCTTATTCAGGAGGACACTGGTTCGAATTCTCGTCGGAGCACCCAGATTTGGGTTTTCCACGGTTTTCAAAGATCATTCCAAGCGAATGCTGGGGCGATTCTTTCAAAAGGCAATTCCCGAATTCATTCCCATTCGTTGTCCTCAATCCTTACCCGTCTCTAATGATCTCGACTTTAACGAGGCGTAAAAAATACACACACATACACACAACCTCACGTAAGAACAGTGTAGTTTTAAATGCAACTACCCTTTCTTCCCTACTCTTTTGACCAAACGGCGTGGTTTTTACGTGAAGCCGTTCAAGAATCGCAATTAAGATGGCCATAGCGAGAAACGGAGCCTGGGCTCCTTGTACTTCCACGACAGCAGGTGGCGCTTTTACACTCACGACTACACTTCTGGTTTGTATGAATCATAAAGATATTTAAGTTTGTGCAAATTTTTTGTTAAATTTAATTAGTATACCTGGAACTACAAGTATAAGAAAAAAAGCAGTGGATTTCAGAAAGAAGCTCATAAAAATCAAGTGACTGTTGCATCTGGCTGTATCTGACACTTGCCGATTACAGATATGCGACGATGAATCACTTATCTGGTAGAAGAGTAACACCTGGTCTGTAGTGGTTCCTTATCATCTCTATAAGTTCAGGTGCGGCTACAGAAATAACATTGTTCAGAAATGGCGGTGATCAACGTTATGCTGCCCTTGGTGATGTTGCTGGCTTCCGCCGCAGCCACTACATTCGACAACTGTGAGTATTACTTATTTTATGCTGCATTGATAGGATCTATACATTTGTTAGTTTCCTTATACATATTATTGATCTGAATGACCTCAGAGAATTGGCAATACTTTCTATTAGATACGTAAAATCGATCGTTCTTGTCTCTATATCTGTATCTTATGTAACAAATAAACAAGCCAGTATTTTATGTCTCTCAACTGTGTATTTATCGTTCGTAAGATCTTACCAAGTCGTATTTTATCGATCAATAATATCATTAGCAATGTTCACTAAAGTTTTTCACCCCATTGGTAAATCCCGGTATTTGATCTCTAACTGGTACGCATAAGTAATTTTGCTATAACTTAAAACTAATGCGAATCCTGCAGTACCAATCATTTGCCATAATATAATTTGCTTCCCTACAAATTGCTAGATAGTATCTTAGTTGGTATTCACTTCTAAAATATACTACTCGAATTACCTAGACTGTTAATGCTGTTCGTATCAGTACTGGCTGGTAACTTCACCAGACGGAAAAGTCTGCGGAATCTACATAAGATGCTGAGGAATATTTAATGTACTTTTTGCCCCTGATAACTGAACAATGTGTACAGATCACAGCTAGAAGATTTGTTGAATTCTCCACAGATGTACCGGGCCACAGGTCACAGGTTGGATGGCCAATTTGTTTCCTTCCGTATGTTTAACACGGTGACCATACGTCACTGAAAAAATGGATTTCGATCTCCCGAATATTGGTACCTCCCTATTTCCCATGGTGTAGTCGTTCCGTCTAATGGGCCTTAGTTACTGAGATATTAATATTGGATGATCCCCGTGCTCCTTAAATACTACAGACACTGCATAGAACAATTCAAGACAAATGCGTTGTACCCTGCGGAGACGGACTCAAGTCGGCTCACCGTCAATCTTTTTTGCAATAAATCATTATGTTTACGTTTATCATACATCTTCCACGTATTAGGGCCTAATTGAGGATGAATTACAGTAATTTGATCACATGTTGAACAAATTCGCGTTCGACATAACATTTTATAATGCTTGTAATTAATGGCGAGTTCTTCTTTTGTTTCCTCCTTGATTTCCATATTTTAAGTTTCTTCATCACATATAATACTTTCTTCCCTCCACACACTAACACTCCACGGAAACAAAGTAATCAAGACATCTACGTATGTAACATGTTTCGTTTAAAATACAAAATATGAAACATAAATATTAAAATGACGATGAAAGAAAATAAGAAGGCATCCCTATTTTGTTAACTTTTTAAAAACATGGTATATATCGAAAAAATAGAAACATTATGATATGCTGAAAATAAAGACGATTATCGTAATCGAACGTATTATCCGCCAGTCTCTTCGACTGTACCACGCTTCCGTTCACTAATTTATAATTCACATACGATGTCTCTGGTATTCAACGAACATAGGATTTTCGTTTGCGTATATCTGATCTGACGGAAAGACTTCAGCACGGGCATATATCCTCTTTATACCAAGATTTATGGTCTCATTGTAAGTTTTGCTGGATATGTGCAGATATCTGTGATGACTGTTGTAAATTGTATTGTTTAGTATTATGTTTATTAAGAAAGAAAGGAGACCATCAACAGTACAGTATACCCTCAGTGAGTATGGATTACTGAATGGGTTGAGGTTTAACTCAAGGATTTGATACACACTACGGTGATTAAAAATTATTCCCTAACATCTTGTAACGCCTCATAGGCTTTGTAAATTTAAATTATCAGGGACTTTTCAGCATATGTGTCAACAGATGGAAGGTTTGGAGACTTTGCTCTGTGCTGTGACTAAATGTGCTGTCCACTCATTGCTTGGAGAGTATGAGAAGCAAAATATACAGAAAACATTGCAACACTTGCTCAAACAGTTGCGTTATTATAGCGGGAAAGGTATATACAGTCCCGAAATTTGGAGAAGCGAAACGATCACGGTACAAAATTTATCTGCATGGGTGCACTCGGGAAAAAAATATTTCGAGAGGGAGTGCGTAGCAGTACCTAATGTTAAGGACCACTATTTTCTAAAGACGTTTAGCAAAGATGAAGCTAGTGTGGTTAAAGGATATAGTGAACAGATAGTGTTTTAAAAAAGGTTGAGAATGATCGGTCTAATTGTAAGAAGAAGGATGGTAGGTTCAAAGAAAGCGTAGAAGATATTGCGGGTTACAGAAGCAAGGTTTTGCTAGCTACAAACCGACTGAGAATTCTCTGTAGAGACCAGAAGTTCTGAAATCCAATTAAATGGGTTTGCCTTTGAGTTTTTTGAACTCTTCGTATATTTTTGTGAAATGAGGGCGGTTGAGGCAATAAACAACTGATAAATAATAGGTAACTTGTATTATTTAAAAACTAATAGCAGATATCATAATTATAATATTTCCCACATTGAGCTAACAACCATTCCCTGTTGGCCAAGTTCTAAGTGGTGAAATTTATTTCACCATCGGGATATACCAGCTAACTTCGTATCAAGCACTAGAGATCAAGTGACGTCGGCCAATGAAGTGAATAGCAACTCTGTTGAAGATTTCCTTGACTCTTGTATATAGTCAGTCAATAGTTTAGGAAAATTTTATGCTTAGAGCTACTGATTCAATTTCTCAATGTGTCCATTTCCTATTATCTAAAAATTCTGGTCTTTTCCCCAGTGAGTCCTATCAAAATCTGGATCACTTTCTCCTTTGTTACAGTTTAGGAGGTTCGTAGTTGGCTTCGCAATATTGAAGAACAAAGGATGATTATCTGCGAATTTGTTTCTTTACATTTTGGTGTCTGAACTACTGGAATAAGCCGCAGCACGTAGATCGTTTCCTGATGCGCGCTAAGATCGTTCTTACTACCCAGACAACTATGCCGGGCTGAAATAAAACACAATTTCACTATCTGTTTCTAAATTTTCTACAGGCGCTGCATGTCACAAGATGAACGGTTAGTATATTAATTATTTGTAAACTAGCCACAAAGCCCGTCAAAATTGACGGGTTTGAAGGAGTATTCTGGTAATTCATTTCTTTTTAGTTGCTTACCTAAACAGAATTGTTTTGAAATAAAGCTCAATGTGCTGTAATTTCTCGTCCCTTGTGATGTAGCAAAAGGTTTCAGTTGTCAACTTGATGCAGGTCGCATTTCAGTCTAACCACAATCTTCGCTAATAATGCCGCTAGAAAACCAAAGCTTCTATTATAAGCGAATTGAAATATTCCCTGTATCGCATTTGAGTGTCATCATGAATCGCGATATAAACTTGTTCCAAATTCTTCATGTGCTCTTACATCTTTATTTTGTATTATCTGTGATGAAGATCGATGTGTTAATGGATGACATAGGTTACATACAGTTGAAATAATGACCACAGTGAAAACGAAGGATGCTAAATTAAATCATAACAACTTCAGTGTTCTGGCAAATCATTTCTTAGCAATTGCTTAAATAAACACATAAATAAATCATAATATAATTCCTATTGCCTTGCGCAGTATCAAAATGTTTCTGTTGCTATCCTGGTCCAGGTTGCATTTCAATCTAACACAGGCAGTTCAATTATTACCGAGGCGCCACAATCTGATAATGAATTCTTGTAGAACTCGACGAAACAAATAGAAAATAAAGAATAAAATTTTCTGATAACTTTCTTGGTTTTCGAGATGTAGCATGTTGAAAATCAGTTATAACTGTGATTTTGGTGAAGTTTCCTCTGGTCCAGGACGTATTTCAACCGAACAACAACCACCAGGAAGAAAATAAAACACATATAGTGCATTTCCACCGTGTAGATATAGAGGTTTTGGTAATTTGTTTTTTCTTGTCTAGGCCAGATCTCACCCAAACCACCTAAATTTTGAGATACAATATCTCGAGAACTAAGCGAGATATGGAAAGAAAATGTATTCTTTGTTTTCGATTTGTATCTTCGAGTTACATACGACATCATCATCAAATTTGGCAATGGCGAAATTTTTTTTCTGTTCCAGGCCGCATTTCAAACTAACCACGTCAATTTTGAGATACAATATCTCGAGAATTAAGTGAGATATCAAAAAATTTTATTCTCTACTTTCCATTTTTTTTCGTTGAGTTACATAAGAATCCATCAGCAAATTGCAGCTTCACGGTTATCGTAGAATCCCCTAACCACATACAGTACTGCGCTAAACATGCCGCCAGAGAAATAATACTTCCGTTACACTCATATTAATACATATACTTATCAGATTTTAGTGGCAATAAATCATCGCGATATAAACTAAATAAAAAAATCTTCAAAGATGTTTACATCTGCCTTTCACGTTATCCGTTATTCAGATCAGTATTACAGTTACATACGGCTGAAACATTTCATCAGTAAAAGCAAAGGAAATTAAAAAAAATATGTGCTTACGTCTTGCCAGGTATAATTAGATTACTTATAGAGCTAAGTAATACTCTAACCAAACTTTTCGGAACACTGATGCTCGAAATACAAAACTTTTATCTTACATATCTATGGACAAAGAATTTAAGGAATACTTCTATATATCAAAAGAATATTACGTAAATATAAGCATCTAATGAGTGATATGTCAAATTTAACGCAATACATACTTTTATTTCAGTGTTCTGTGAGTTAATTTATTCACTGATGCTTGGAAATGTTATTAAATAACGCGCATTCCCACAAATAATATCCTAAAGCGTGACGTCATAGCAGTATGTCATAAATTGACGTCAAAGCGTGACACGCTACATCTTGTCTATTATACTAATAGATGGCTTAATCTTTGGGCACCACAGCTGTGGAAGTAATTAAATAGGAAATGAAGGTTTTAATACATTGATTTTAAAGTTATGTGGGTTTACCAATACTAATATTTATAATGATTTAACAAAGCAGTAAACCTTCACTACGAGAGGTACTTGAAATATATTTATAGTATTGAATAATTAATTTAAGAAAGAAACACAACGATTACATTGATTGGTTTATTCGTTTACGTACATTATGGCTAGAAAGTTGAGTCGGCGTAAGATTTTAATTTCAGCTCCTTTCAAAATATAACTGGATTGTTGTGGAACACATGTGGTAGTTTCAATAAACATAGTTCGTTTGCTATCACACTTGCCAAATTCTGAGACGATAGTGCAGGTGAGCTATGGTCATGCTATGTTTCACTATAATTCTTTCGTATGGCCAATGCGAAGTAGGAACCTGCACCCTTCTTGTTTGTTAGTAACTTCTTAGAATTTCGATTCACTGCTTACTGCAGTGGAAAAACAGCGTCTGCAGCTAGTTCAGCAATTCAGCGAAGTCTAGGTAGGAAGTCAAACGGACTGACGCTTTCTCACTAGCCTCGGGTCTATAGCAACAAGCAGATCACTAAGATTGGGATTGCTTACGACTTGTTAAAATTCACGTCAGGGAACCTATCAGCTTGTAGTGTCTGAGCGGTTAATCACCACAAAACATTGAGTTCGTCTTCGATCGATCACTCTTTGGTTCGTTTTACCAAAGATATGTGATATGACGTTCTTACTATTTCTTATAGCTAATAATAAGCAGGTAATCAGCGATAGCAATTGAAAAATGTAGTGGAAAGAATAAAGTGACTTTAATAAATTCATTGGATATAAGTACATAGACAAACATATGAAATAACTGGAAAGATAGCTCTAATGAAATTCAAGAACATTACTAATAAAATATCGTCACTCGAAGTATCTTTCTGAGCCAGCAGAAGAGTAAATAATGCATTAGCCTTTAGCTATAAAGTTCTGCGTGAAGTCTTACGAAGCTTTCAGTCATGGAGGCGGCGGGAGACTTCTCGAGCGTCCGTTCCGGAGTGCGCTCCTGAGCGATGAGTCGCTAAAGGGGGAATCACGTGAGAGACTACAATTGGTGCATTAAACCTTACTAGGTACTTTTAGAGCTGGTATAGTGGGCGACTGGTTTCCCTCGGGAAGTGCTTCTGTTAGCCTTGAAACTCTGCTGTGTTGAACTGAATTAAGTTACTTGCCTGCAAGCATGAGAAAATTACTCCGATTGAAAATACTACAGTTTATAGCTTAAAATCCATCAATATGATACAAGCTTGCTCGGCATTCGTTGCTTTAAATTTACATTTATACCCACGTTGTAACCGCAGATTACCTATATTTTAATAAATAAACGACTTTCAGCAGTCTTAATATTTTCTTCGGGTAGAGCAGTAATCAAACCCGTATCCAATCCTCTTAATTTTGAATCTCAAGTGACATAAAATCCAAACATCTCATAAGGCCATTTCATGAGTGTACTTGTTTACTATCATTCGGAACTCCCCGATTCACATCATTAGCAAGGATACCTAATTAATGTCTTTCCACCTTGACTCTTCGGCCAGATGAAAAATAAAGCTACAACGGGCTTGCATGTCTAATATAAGACCAGTAGGAATGGGTCATTATAATAGTTATAGTTAGCGGTATTGTTAATAACGTTAGACGTTGTTTTATGCCTTGATTAATGCATAAAACGTAATCAAACCTAAACCGGTTAAAACCCTGATTCATCTAACGCCAGGTTTTGTGACATTAGTCCGAGAGTAAATAAAATTAAAAAAAAAAAAAATAGAGTGAGTTGATCATGTCAGATTCCAACAAATTGACGTGGCTCCACCCGGAGAACCAAGAAACCTTCATCACATGTTAGGTGGATAAACAAAGCCTAACGCTATCGTAAATCGCGCAGTAGTTGGAAAAGCCGATACAGAAGAAACATTCTATAAACATTTTGTTTTCAAAGTCTGTAAAATCTTGACAAACATCCAGTTATTTATTTATCTTTTTATTTTACAAACATCCACTGATATTCACACTTTGCTTTATGTAGGACCCTAGTTCTATGCACCGATACTGAGCCCGCTTTAATAAAAGGTGACCCAGATTTTGGTTTTCCATGGATTGTTTAAACAAGTTCAGATCAATACCGAGCACTTAGTACGTTACCTGACAATTCTCTTATCAGGTGTCTTAATTCCGGATAAACTGTTGGTGAGAAAATATTCGGCACAAGCATTACTTTATGTATAAAACTTGAACAATTAACTAAGAATCGCATGATCAGAAAGACGGATACCTAAAAATAAAGGAAGCCGCAATTGAGGCCGAAATGTTTGTGAAATTTACACTGCAATAGCGTACCGTGATCTAGATAAAGCTAACTACGGCCACAGACACCTACGACATCTGACTTAAATTAATGCAATGGTATTCGAGAAGATCATGTTACAAGATCGACGCTGTTATTGAGCTGTAGACTTTAATCTGTCTTATAAATCAATTCAAATGCATCCCGTGGTGATTCCTTGATATAAACCAAGAACAAATTTCTTCCCATCCTTTCTAACAATCCACAAAACATGTCCTCCCACTCAACGTAAAGCACCTTGCTGGAACCGTCCCGTTGCTTTATACCGAAAGGAAAAAATATAGAAAAAGTTTACTCATTATTCCAACTATGCAGCTTGTGATTTCACCATCGTCGTCAACCTAACTAAGGATCCGTGAATTTCATACTGATATGGAGTTGGCTTATTTCATAACCAACAAACATCATCGATTTCTAAATTCTCGGGTCTGGTGACATATACGTCGAGAGTAGTAATGCCCCCCCCCCCAAAAAAAAATTCATCACAGTTGTATTTGTGATCGGTACTCCCTTGATGTCATGTATTCCAGGTACGGACGGACAACCAACTATCATTAGCCTGGACGTGTCTGGCTGCGAGGAACAGCCCTGCGAAGTGGCCGGTGGAGGAAAAATCCTGGCGGATGTCGTCTTCCAAACAGGTGAGTTGAAACCATGCATTTAGCTGTACTCTACTTTATTCAGGAATACTGGAGTCGGAGAACTATTGGTAAAACAATGGGTCAGATGTAGAGCCTCTTCTGCAGGATCAGTTAAGCGCAGGTTACTAGGTCAAAAGTTTTCTTCCAACCTAGTGTAATATTAGGGCAGGTAATAGAAAATATGGATTTCACTAATATGAATAGAACACTAGTTATAATAAAAAGAGTGACCTGAGGAAGGTGGTGAAGAAGGCACAACATACTAGGGTGGAGCTCATGACCAGCCACAGCTGAACCGCGCTGTAAGGTGGGTAAGCAAGGAGACCAAGGTGGCACTTGGGAAACGCATTGGTTCTGTCGTGGGGTTAGTGCTTGTGGTCACCATTGGTAAGTGGGGTTTCGCTACACATAGCCTACGCCTAAATAGAACAGGATATTTTCTGAGTTGTTAGCTAAAGCTGTAAGGGAGTCCACTTCCAGTTATGACGGGGTCGGGATTGCGCCTTTTTTTTGGTAAAGGGGCTGCTGGTGTGAGGATAAAAATAAATAATCAAATGGATACTGATTGTAGAGCCACAATGATAAAAATCACTATTGCTAAAGAAATAGATGAAGATTTGAAATAATAACAGTGTGACGGTATAGCTTTGAAAAAGAATCCTATTGCTAAAAAAATAACACAAAGCCAAGATTAAGAGTATTACTTGTGAACTGTGGAAGTATAATGAACAAAATAATGAAATATGCAAACTTAATAGAGATACATGAACCCCAAGTAATTTTAGGGGTAGAGTCGTGGTTAACATAAGGAGCACTAGACGATGAGTTTTGGTTAAAGAATGTATCGCAGAGATAGAAGAGCAGTTGATGGAGGGGTATTCACATTGGTTAGCAAATATTATTACAGTTCTTTAGTGTTAATAGTTCATGATCATGAGTCATTAAGGATTTTTGGGATACTAAAAAAGAACAAATCACGGTGTTGGCTGCTTACCACAATGGAAGAGTGAATGATGAAGGTGATACCCTTGGGGAGAAACTAAAATCACAGTTCAGAAGGTAGTGTAGAATGGTTCTTATTGGTGGGGATTTAAATTTATTACCAGGTGCTAACTGGGAATTAAGTAATATTAATAACAAAAGGGAACAATACCTTAGTAATGTAAGGAGGATTTACAAAAGTGGCAGAGCAGAATACAAGGGGACCAAGTTTCAAGTAACTGAGGGAATAAGTGATCACAATGCACTTCTGATACATATTAGGGGGCTAAGTAAACCAGTGGTTAAAACTGAAGGGAGAAATAGAAAATACTATAAAAAGGCACATATTTCAGAGTTGAAGATATATTTCAGAGGAAGATTCAACAAATGGAGAGATGGCACAAGTATAGTGGATGCGAAGTGAGAAGAGTTTAAGGATATTGTTAAAATTAATAGTTTACTTAAGTAAATGTTATAAAATTAGAGTTAACACCAACTGACTTGAGCTCTCGCGTTCACACAAATATATCTACAGGTGGCGCTGCATTCGCGACAGTGCTAGAACATACTCGGCGCTCAACTCTAGAATATTCTCGATATAAATGCATTACATTCTAACACACCTCTTTACATTTATATCGAGAGACTTGTATTCATTTACATTCAAAACCTCTTTAAACTTTACAAATTTGGCTTTTTATAATGTAAATGTTTTCATTTGAATTTACTCTAACAATGTCTATTACACCACTCACATAACACTCATCACAAAATTGTAGTGTACTTTGAGTTTTTATAAAAATTATCATATTTATCGATATTTACTGCTCCCGAGTTATCTTAATGCACTGGAACAGGTTCTTTGAGGTTTACATAAAAAGATTTTAGTACATTTAAAACTAACCTAAGTTCAGTAATAGCTTCCGATAATACTAGATATTCCGCAAAAGTGAAAGAGTTCATGACACTACCTTGTTTTTTTTCGATTTCCAAAATATTTGGTTTCCAAATAATTTACATACAGAGATGCGAACTTTCGACCTACGCTATCACCTGCCCAATCTACATATAGAATTATTGAACTATATGAAATAAAACGCAAATTATTTAAAAACAACTGAGTGTACAAACTTTATTCAACATGTGAACGTCACTACAGATATTCCGATTTAGGCTATGAAATGTTCAATATGGCTGCCGTCATTGGCTATGATGTGGCGTAGACGAATAGCAAAATTCTGCATGATCCGCTTTTTTTTTTTGACCCACATTGCCAACACTGTCATCTTAAACACTACCAGTTCTCTCAAACTTGCGAATCAAATTCTTGATTGTTAGCACCCTTGGACCAGTTGTCTTCAGCTTGAACTCGGTCGTAAACATCCTTTGAGCCACAATAGGACTGTTATTGCTCGCATAGTAGGCCTTCACAAGCAATATACGCTCAAGCACGCTGTATCCTGACATTTTCACTTCCAAATGGCCGACAAGTTGCGTGCGCAATCACATACAATTCCCATCATGCCATGCGGTCAACCACGAAGTATGAACCTCATCGCGCAAACCGTTCAGAAGTTATAATATTTTAATTTCATATAGTTCAATAATTGTCACCCGGTGAATAGCAATCTAGAATCTTGACATTTTCAGTCTTATAGAAATTTACTTTTAAATCTTTCGTTTAATACAAATATGAAATACTTTAATATTCTTAACGCATACTTGGTTGTACTGTAACAAATCTGTTAAGTAATTAACACTGTAACTGATATCTGGTCTAGTTCCTAAAGTGATGTATAGAAGAGCACCTAGGTACCAAGTTTCTGTACCTAATGTCTACAGTTTCTAACTTCAAATTTACCTCCATCGTTGTATTATACAATGTTTAATTAACAATTAATTTTACACTTTGAATCTAAGGAATTGTTGTAATTTTTCTGACTCAACGTCATAACATTTTCTCTATAATTATACTCTATATTAATTCCTAGATAAGCTTTTACTTGACCTAAGTCTTTTATTTTTAATTGCTTTGACAATAGATTCTTGATATTTTCTATTTTCCTCTTTTTAATACAACAAATGAAGAAGTCATCGATAAACATGGGTAAGTAAATTACATCTCCATTTATCAAAGCACACAGACAATAGTCAAATTCGCATCTTACAAAACCTGTATCTCTAAAACATTCGTCACAATATTCGTATCATGCTCGAGGACTTTCTCGTAAATCATACAACGCTTTATTCAATCTACAAATTTTATCAGTACCATCCTCATACCCTCTCGACTATTTTATGTAGAACTCTGATAAATCTTTATCAATAAGAAACGCAGTCTCTACAAGCATTTGTTCTATAATTAAACTATTTTGACAACAGCATGACAGCTAAAGTTACAATGTCTGCATCCTAGCAACTGGTGAATAGATACCATCGACGAGTTCCTTTTCTTTTAAAGCCCCCCTTGCTTTATAAGTGTTTTCTATTTTATATACATACTAGTGTAAGCC
>JARYHS010013630.1:339105586-339276552 GCA_031002005.1 Vandiemenella viatica
TCGCGTTGTTCACTCTGTACCACTTGGGGGTTGTGCACGAGATCCTTTTAGACTTTTGGAACAGACTCATACACTAGCACTGATGAAAAATTTCACGAAAGATCTAACATCATGTACAACTTAGTGAGCACTAGATTAGTTGAATTGCTGTACTGCGACCTTCCCGATTTTGAAATCAGTGTAAATGAGAGAATTTTTTACACGTTTGACTGAAAAGTGTAGGACGAATCACCTATCTACAAAAAGCGAAAGTGTTGAAGGGCTTCTTTTCCCATGCCGAAACACAATACTGTAGGATTGTTAGTCACGACATAGACGGTAGCGCGTGGCAAATTGAAACTCTGTTAGTTTTGAAAATGAATAACTATTCGGGGTCTCCCAGCCAAAAAATACAAGATACAATTTGTCTCTAATGGCTACCAAAAAAAAAAAAAAAAGCAGCTTATCCCTTCTACAGGCAGAACAGGCAGAAACACCAACGTGTTGTCGAAGTGTTCGCAGTGACTTTAGGCGATGAAAAGTTTCGTGATATACTACACTGAGCATGGTGGGTGAATGGTTAACTTTCTGACCTCGTGTTCGGGAGGACGCGGGTTCGAATCTCAATCCGAGCATCCAGATTTAGGTTTTCCATGGTTCCCCCAAATCACTCCAGGCGAATGCCGGGATGTCTCCTTCAAAAGGCCATGGGCGAATTCCTTCCCTTTCAAAGTCTACAGTCTCATCCCGCCTCTAATGACCTCGACAGTTCTCTGTTTTCAAACAAATAGGAAACGTAACACGGAAAATAGTGCAGTCGAGTTTGATCACTGCCAGCTACTTTGATGTTAGAAATCTACATTTTACACTTTCAACTGCTCACCGCATTCAGTAAGCCGAAATGAGCTACTTATTCGAGTATTGACTACTACTATCACTTCACATTTCAGCTAGTACTCGACAGTATTATTTCGGTATCTCATTTCATTTTTTCTTTACTGATACCTGGTTTGGGTTCAGCCTATCCACAGAGTGTATAGAGTGAAGGCATACGACACTGTTGATGGTGATGATTCGTCCACTGAATGGGGACGTTAAACCTGGCCGGCATCTTTCGGAAGAAAAGGCCTAAATGGGATGGCATCAGGTTTCACTCTCTCCCTTCTTCGTCTCTCATTGCATATAATAATAAAGAAATAAGGCTCTAGGCTGAACATATATACTATCATTACGTACCATTCGAGCACAATTCAAACAAAACATTTATAAATAATTGTATCCTGCGTCATATAAGTGTTCGCTGTGACTCCAGGGAATAAATGGCTATTTGGGTTTCATAGCAAACTCCACATGCATAGATAATCGATACTCTGTCTATCGGCGGCCTAATCCGTCTGGGATATTCAGAATAATAAAGTCATACGAATTATTATTACTGTTGTATGTTCACATATCAGGCAAAACTAAACTGACTGAATTCTAGTAAAACTACGGTACCTACGATGGGGTCGTTAAGCCTGGTGGTATCTTTCGGAAGATTAGGCCTGAATCGGCCGGCACCAGGTTTCACCCACCCTTCTTCATCTATCATTGCATATAATAATAATAATAAAAAAGAAAATAACGTACTAGGCTGAACATATACACTACCATTTATACTATGCGAATCATTCATGCAAAATTTAAACAATACAATTATAAACCTGTCTTGCGTCATATAAGTGTTCGCGGTGACTCGAGGCAATAAACGACTATTTGGGGTTTCATAGCAAACTCCGCATGCATAGATAATCGATACTCTGTTTATCGGTGGCCGAATCCTTCTGGGGTATCCAGAATAATAAAGCCATACGAATTATTATTCACGTATCATGCAAAACTAAACTTAATGAATTATAGTAAACTACCTAGGATGGGGCGTTGAGCCTCGGAAGAGTAGGCCTGAATGGGCCGACACCAGGTTTCACCATTTCCCTTCTTCAACTTGCAGAATTTCTTCCCGCCTTGTTAAACCGACGGGGTTTTGAATCGTTGACCACACTTTACGAAAATATGCTAATTATTTCAATAGTTACGGTGAATTTGCGAATAATTACTATTTTAAGACAACTGTATAGAAAAACGGAGAAAAACGCGGATATTATACTGCATTTCTGTACAAAACCGTGATAAATCAATACTTTTGACAAAATCGATGAAATTGCGAATAATTACTATTTTAAGACCATTGTACACAAAAATGGAGGAAAATGTTAATATTAGAGTGCATTTCAGTAGAAATCGTGATTAATTAATGCTTTTGACAAAATCGTTGAAATTGTGAATAATTACAATTTTAAGATCATTGTATTGAAAAATGAAGGAAAATGTGAATATTGGACTGTATTAAGTACAAAATCGTGATTAGTCTGCCTTATATACAAGATCGCAGACCGCTGTCCGGGACTGGCGCATGCGTGTAAAGGGTCGGTCCGGAGGATTTGTGGAGGCATGCAGGTGGTTCATTAGCGTAACTGGTCTCCTGGAAGGCGCGGGGCAAACCTGGTGGCCTTGGGTGCAGCCCGCCAGCCGGGTGAAGGCCAATTAGCATAACCATTTTCCACGATGGCCAAGCCGGGAGGCCTGAAGGAGCTCCGGTCCGGAACGGCAATCATTAAATACACAGGTAGGTAATACCCTCCACAGAAATTTTAATTAAAAGGCAGCGGACGGCTCGCAGGTAATAACCTCGAGTGGCTACGCCTTGGTCGCAGGAGGCGGGGGAGAGGGCGGGGCGGGTGGTCCGAAGCAAGTTTCGCAGGTAGGTAATAGCCTCAAATTATAAGGCAGTGGGCGGCAGCAGGTATGTAATAGCCATGTTTATTGTGGTCGCAGGGGGTGGGGGAGTGGGCGGCGCGCGTGGCGGCGGCGCCTTTGATGGCAGGTGGCCACAGGAGGCGGGGGTTATATCCCAAAACCCCATTTTAATACTACTCGTGTGCTCAATTGTAATTAAATTAAACTTCGCTGTGACATCTGCAAGCGAATTTTAGTCTAGTTACCGCATAGATGGGTTCCTTCCCCCCTCAGGTAGGACCGAGCATGGTGGCTAAGCGGTAACGCTCTGGCCCCTCATTCAGGAGGACCACTGGTTCGAATTCTCGTCGGAGCACCCAGATTTGGGTTTTCCACGGTTTTCAAAGATCATCCAAGCGAATGCTGGGTCGATTCTTTCAAAAGGCAATTCCCGAATTCCTTCCCATTCGTTGTCCCTCAATCCTTACCCGTCCTCTAATGATCTCGACTTTAACGAGGCGTAAAAAAAAAAACATACACACAACCTCACGTAAGAACAGTGTAGTTTTAAATGCAACTACCCTTTCTTCCCTACTCTTTTGACCAAACGGCGTGGTTTTTTACGTGAAGCCGTTCAAGAATCGCAATTAAGATGGCCATAGCGAGAAACGGAGCCTGGGCTCATTGTACTTCCACGACAGCAGGTGGCGCTTTTACACTCACGACTACACTTTCTGGTTCGTATGAATCATAAAGATGTTTAAGTTTTGTGCAAATTTTTTGTTAAATTTAATTAGTATACCTGGAACTACAAGTATAAGAAAAAAGCAGTGGATTTCAGAAAGAAGCTTCATAAAAATCAAGTGACTGTTGCATCTGGCTGTATCTGACACTTGCCGATTACAGATATGCGACGATGAATCACTTATCTGGTAGAAGAGTAACACATGGTCTGTAGTGGTTCCTTATCATCTCTATAAGTTCAGGTGCGGCTACAGAAATAACATTGTTCAGAAATGGCGGTGATCAACGTTATGCTGCCCTTGGTGATGTTGCTGGCTTCCGCCGCAGCCACTACATTCGACAACTGTGAGTATTACTTATTTTATGCTGCATTGATAGGATCTATACATTTGTTAGTTTCCTTATACATATTATTGATCTGAATGACCTCAGAGAATCGGCAATACTTTCTATTAGATACGTAAAATCGCTCGTTCTTGTTCTCTATTCATCGAATCTGTATCTTATGTAACAAATAAATAAGCCAGTATTTTATGTCTCTCAACTGTGTATTTATCGTTCGTAAGATCTTACCCAGTTCGTATTTTATCGATCAATAATATCCTTAGCAATGTTCACCTAAAGTTTTTTCACCCATTGGTAAATCCCGGTATTTGATCTCTAACTGGTATGCATAAGTAATTTGCTATAACTTAAAACTAATGCGAATCCTGCAGTACCAATCATTTTGCCATAATATAATTTGCTTCCCTACAAATTGCTAGATAGTATCTTAGTTGGTATTCACTTCTAAAATATACTACTCGAATTACCTAGACTGTTAATGCTGTTCGTATCAGTACTGGCTGGTAAACTTCACCAGACGGAAAAGTCTGCGGAATCTACATAAGATGCTGAGGAATATTTAATGTACTTTTGCCCCTGATAACTGAACAAATGTTGTAATGCGGGTGTACAGATCACAGCTAGAAGATTTGTTGAATTCTTCCACAGATGTACCGGGCCACAGGTCACAGGTTGGATGGCCAGTTTGTTTCCTTCCGTATGTTTAACACGGTGACCATACGTCACTGAAAAAATGGATTTCGATCTCCCGAATATTGGTACCTCCCTATTTCCCATGGTGTAGTCGTTCCGTCTAATGGGCCTTAGTTACTGAGATATTAATATTGGATGATCCCCGTGCTCCTTAAATACTACAGACACTGCATAGAACAATTCAAGACAAATGCGTTGTACCCTGCGGAGACGGACTCAAGTCGGCTCACCGTCAATTTTTTTGCAATAAATCATTATGTTTACGTTTATCATACATCTTCCACGTATTAGGGCCTAATTGAGGATGAATTACAGTAATTTGATCACGTGTTGAACAAATTCGCGTTCGACATAACATTTTATAATGCTTGTAATTAATGGCGAGTTCTTCTTTTGTTTCCTCCTTGATTTCCATATTTTAGTTTCTTCATCACATATAATACTTTCTTCCCTCCACACACTAACACTCACGGAAACAAGTAATCAAGACATCTACGTATGTAACATGTTTCGTTTAAAAATACAAAATATGAAACATAAATATTAAAATGACGATGAAAGAAAATAAGAAGGCATACCTATTTTGTTAACTTTTTAAAAACATGGTATATATCGAAAAAATAGAAACATTATGATATGCTGAAAATAAAGACGATTATCGTAATCGAACGTATTATCCGCCAGTCTCTTCGACTGTACCACGCTTCCGGTCACTAATCTATAATTCACATACGATGTCTCTGGTATTCAACGAACATAGGATTTTCGTTTGCGTATATCTGATCTGACGGAAAGACTTCAGCACGGGCATATATCCTATTTATACCAAGATTTATGGTCTCATTGTAAGTGTTGCTGGATGTGTGCAGAAATCTGTGATGACTGTTGTAAATTGTATTGTTTATTATTATGTTTATTAAGAAAGAAAGGAGACCATCAACAGTACAGTATACCCTCAGTGAATATGGATTACTGAATGGGTTGAGGTTTAACTCAAGGATTTGATACACACTACGGTGATTAAAAATTATTCCCTAACATCTTGTAACGCCTCATAGGCTTTGTAAATTTAAATTATCAGGACTTTTCAGCATATGTGTCAACAGATGGAAGGTTTGGAGACTTTGCTCTGTGCTGTGACTAAATGTGCTGTCCACTCATTGCTTGGAGAGTATGAGAAGCAAATATACAGAAAACATTGCAACACTTGCTCAAACAGTTGCGTTATTATAGCGGGAAAGGTATATACAGTCCCGAAATTTGGAGAAGCGAAACGATCACGGTACAAAATTTATCTGCATGGGTGCACTCGGGAAAAAAATATTTCGAGAGGGAGTGCGTAGCAGTACCTAATGTTAAGGACCACTATTTTTAAAGACGTTTAGCAAAGATGAAGCTAGTGTGGTTAAAGGATATAGTGAACAGATAGTGTTTTAAAAAAGGTTGAGAATGATCGGTCTAATTGTAAGAAGAAGGATGGTAGGTTCAAAGAAAGCGTAGAAGATATTGCGGGTTACAGAAGCAAGGTTTTGCTAGCTACAAACCACTGAGAATTCTCTGTAGAGACCAGAAGTTCTGAAATCCAATTAAATGGGTTTGCCTTTGAGTTTTTTGAACTCTTCGTATATTTTTGTGAAATGAGGGCGGTTGTTGTGGGTTTTTTAAAGAGGCAATAAACAACTGATAAATAATAGGTAACTTGTATTATTTAAAAACTAATAGCAGATATCATAATTATAATATTTCCCACATTGAGCTAACAACCATTCCCTGTTGGCCAAGTTCTAAGTGGTGAAATTTATTTCACCATCGGATATACGCTAACTTCGTATCAAGCACTAGAGATCAAGTGACGTCGGCCAATGAAGTGAATAGCAACTCTGTTGAAGATTTCCTTGACTCTTGTATATAGTCAGTCAATAGTTTAGGAAAATTTTATGCTTAGAGCTACTGATTCAATTTCTCAATGTGTCCATTTCCTATTATCTAAAAATTCTGGTCTTTTCCCCAGTGAGTCCTATCAAAATCTGGATCACTTTCTCCTTTGTTACAGTTTAGGAGGTTCGTAGTTGGCTTCGCAATATTGAAGAACAAAGGATGATTATCTGCGAATTTGTTTCTTTACATTTTGGTGTCTGAACTACTGGAATAAGCCGCAGCACGTAGATCGTTTCCTGATGCGCGCTAAGATCGTTCTTACTACTCCAGACAACTATGCCGGGCTGAAATAAAACACAATTTCACTATCTGTTTCTAAATTTTCTACAGGCGCTGCATGTCACAAGATGAACGGTTAGTATATTAATTATTTGTAAACTAGCCACAAAGCCCGTCAAAATTGACGGGTTTGAAGGAGTATTCTGGTAATTCATTTCTTTTTAGTTGCTTACCTAAACAGAATTGTTTTGAAATAAAGCTCAATGTGCTGTAATTTCTCGTCCCGTTTCAGTTGTCAACTTGATGCAGGTCGCATTTCAGTCTAACCACAATCTTCGCTAATAATGCCGCTAGAAAACCAAAGCTTCTATTATAAGCGAATTGAAATATTCCCTGTATCGCATTTGAGTGTCATCATGAATCGCGATATAAACTTGTTCCAAATTCTTCATGTGCTCTTACATCTTTATTTTGTATTATCTGTGATGAAGATCGATGTGTTAATGGATGACATAGGTTACATACAGTTGAAATAATGACCACAGTGAAAACGAAGGATGCTAAATTAAATCATAACAACTTCAGTGTTCTGGCAAATCATTTCTTAGCAATTGCTTAAATAAACACATAAATAAATCATAATATAATTCCTATTGCCTTGCGCAGTATCAAAAATGTTTCTGTTGCTATCCTGGTCCAGGTTGCATTTCAATCTAACACAGGCAGTTCAATTATTACCGAGGCGCCACAATCTGATAATGAATTCTTGTAGAACTCGACGAAACAAATAGAAAATAAAGAATAAAATTTTCTGATAACTTTCTTGGTTTTCGAGATGTAGCATGTTGAAAATCAGTTATAGACTGTGATTTTGGTGAAGTTTCCTCTGGTCCAGGAACGTATTTCAACCGAACAAACAACCACCAGGAAGAAAATAAAACACATATAGTGCATTTCCACCGTGTAGATATAGCGGTTTGGTAATTTGTTTTTTCTTGTCTAGGCCAGATCTCACCCAAACCACCTAAAATTTTGAGATACAATATCTCGAGAACTAAGCGAGATATGGAAAGAAAATGTATTCTTTGTTTTCGATTTTTCTCTTCGAGTTACATACGACATCATCATCAAATTTGGCAATGGCGAAATTTTTTTTCTGTTCCAGGCCGCATTTCAACCTAACCACAATTTTGAGATACAATATCTCGAGAATTAAGTGAGATATCAAAAAAATTTATTCTTTACTTTCCATTTTTTTCGTTGAGTTACATAAGAATCCATCAGCAATTGCAGCTTCACGGTTATCGTAGAATCCCCTAACCACATACAGTACTGCGCTAAACATGCCGCCAGAGAAATAATACTTCCGTTACACGCATATTAATACATATACTTATCAGATTTTAGTGGCAATAAATCATCGCGATATAAACTAAATCAAAAATCTTCAAAGATGTTTACATCTGCCTTTCACGTTATCCGTTATTCAGATCAGTATTACAGTTACATACGGCTGAAACATTTCATCAGTAAAAGCAAAGGAAATTAAAAAAAAATATGTGCTTACGTCTTGCCAGGTATAATTACATTACTTATAGAGCTAAGTAATACTCTAACCAAACTTTTCGGAACACTGATGCTCGAATACAAAACTTTATCTTACATATCTATGGACAAAGAATTTGAGGAATACTTCTATATATCAAAAGAATATTACGTAAATATAAGCATCTAATGAGTGATATGTCAAATTTAACGCAATACATACTTTTATTTCAGTGTTCTGTGAGTTAATTTATTCACTGATGCTTGGAAATGTTATTAAATAACGCGCATTCCCACAAATAATATCCTAAAGCGTGACGTCATAGCAGTATGTCATAAATTGACGTCATAGCGTGACACGCTACATCTTGTCTATTATACTAATAGATGGCTTAATCTTTGGGCACCACAGCTGTGGAAGTAATTAAATAGGAAATGAAGGTTTTAATACATTGATTTTAAAGTTATGTGGGTTTACCAATACTAATCTTTATAATGATTTAACAAAGCAGTAAACCTTCACTACGAGAGGTACTTGAAATATATTCATAGTATTGAATAATTAATTTAAGAAAGAAACACAACGATTACATTGATTGGTTTATTCGTTTACGTACATTATGGCTAGGAAGTTGAGTCGGCGTAAGATTTTAATTTCAGCTCCTTTCAAAATATAACTGGATTGTTGTGGAACACATGTGGTAGTTTCAATAAACATAGTTCGTTTGCTATCACACTTGCCAAATTCTGAGACGATGGTGCAGGTGAGCTATGGTCATGCTATGTTTCACTATAATTCTTTCGTATGGCCAATGCGAAGTAGGAACCTGCACCCTTCTTGTTTGTTAGTAACTTCTTAGAATTTCGATTCACTGCTTACTGCAGTGGAAAAACAGCGTCTGCAGCTAGTTCAGCAATTCAGCGAAGTCTAGGTAAGAAGTCAAACGGACTGACGCTTTCTCATTAGCCTCGGGTCTATAGCAACAAGCAAATCACTATGGATTGGGATTGCTTACGACTTGTTAAAATTCACGTCAGGGAACCTATCAGCTTGTAGTGTCTGAGCGGTTAAACACCACAAAACATTGAGTTCGTCTTCGATCGATCACTCTTTGGTTCCTTTTACCAAAGATTTGTGATCGTGTGATCAAAGATATGACGTTCTTACTATTTCTTATAGCTAATAATAAGCAGGTAATCAGCGATAGCAATTGAAAAATGTAGTGGAAAGAATAAAGTGACTTTGATAAATTCATTGGATATAAGTACATGGACAAACATATGAAATAACTGGAAAGATAGCTCTAATGAAATTCAAGAACATTACTAATAAAATATCGTCACTCGAAGTATCTTTCTGAGCCAGCAGAAGAGTAAATAATGCATTAGCCTTTACCTATAAAGTTCTGCGTGAAGTCTTACGAAGCTTTCAGTCATGGAGGCGGCGGGAGACTTCTCGAGCGTCCGTTCCGGAGTGCGCTCCTGAGCGATGAGTCGCTAAAGGGGGAATCACGTGAGACTCTACAATTGGTGCATTAAACCCAGTGGCGGCCCTAGGGCGGTGCGAGCGGTGCGATCGCACCGGGCGCCGTTATATGGGGGGCGCCGAAAATGCAGCGAGAGATCGTCTGCGCAAAAAATGAATTCTATAATAATTAATACATTATTTTAACACACATCATCTAGAAGATTTTATAAAAGTAAGAGTTTCAGCTTAATGCATAGTCGTATGGTATCATAGAATAGAGTCAATTAGAGTTGCTACTCGAGTCAATTCGAGTTATTCAAATCATGAAAATCACAACTCGTTCTAAAGTTAGCACCCTCCCGTGCCGCGTTGCGCCTCTCTCCCGCACCTGTTTCATGCCTTCTCGGCTGTAGTCTGGGTAGTTCATGTTTGGGGCGAGATTCAACCATTTCTCTCTTTCTACCATATTAAACCTTCGGTGATCACAATTAACGTTGATATCATAAATATTTACAAAGCTTATCTGTCTTTTACAGACAGGACATGTCACTAAAGTAAAAAAAAAAAATCTGTATGGCGCACAATACATAAAAGAAAACAAAATCAAGACGAAATTGAGAAGGCTTCAAAATTGCTGGATTTTTTTTTTTTTTTTAAGTCACCTGAATCGTCATCACCAGAACTAGTTCAACACGAGACGGAAGAAAATTTTTAATGGAAGTTATTCAGATGAGGCTTATGATGAAGAGCAGCATGTGCGAGAAGATATATCTATGGCTAGAACGTCGTCTGCTGTTCAAAAGATTACAAATAGGTATACAAGACATGCCACCACAGTCGCCTTTTCAAAGTACAAATTATGATGATATTTCCAAATTGTCGCTCATTGATGACAGAGATGAAATAATTATTGAAGCAACGAAAAAAATCCAATAAAAAAAATCATAGACGTCGTTTTCCAAATACGTATTTTCACAAACACCAAATGAAGAAACTTATAAAAGTAGATAGTTCCTTTATTCTAAATCTACAGATAAAGTATATTGTTCATATGTTGTTTATTCAACAGAAGGTCTCATTTTTATTTGGGAAAGAAGGATTGGATGAATGGATTTACTTATCAGAGCGTCTCAAAACTCACGAAACTTCATCAGATCACAATCACACAATGCTCAGTTGGATAGAAGCGTTAATTCCATTAAATAACTAGACAAGTATTTGTATATACAGACTGAAGACGAAAAATCACAGTGGGTTGCAATCCTCTAATGAATGATATCTTGTTCAGAGGAAGCTTTGGATCTGAAATAGTAAATAATTCTAATGATGGTAACTTCCTGGGTATATTGCAACTGCTAGGAAAATATTACCCGGTGGTGATGGGACATCTCCACCGTATTGCTAATAACGAGAATAATATCTTATTAAATTGGCAAAAGTATTCAAAACGAATGAAGTTCGTAATAAAATTTTGACTATGGTTAGGTCATCTAAATATTTTGCCATCATACTGAATTGAGCTCTTGATGTAAGTCACGTCGAACATTTTTGCTGACACTAATGAAGACGAAGTATTACGCTGTGCTTACAATCCTGGAAAGTGACTCTTTGGGGCGCTGCCCTGTTTAGCATTGATACTTTAGCAAAAGTTCGATTTGGATATGAACGATTGTCGAGGCCAAAGATATGACAGTCGATCCAATTTGGCAGGAGGAACAAATGTGGCAAAAGCAAAATTCTGAAAAAGTATCTTCAAGCATTTTTTAATTAAAGTAACTGTAATTAAATTTGGTAATAGCTAGTGCCGCCAAAATATCAGTTAAATCGGTTTCCTTGTCCGGATTTCTTTGAAGAATATTTATGTTATTCTCTCGATCAAAAAAGCGATGGGAAGTGGTATTCAAGCACTCAGGACTACCGCCAAAAAATTTGCGAAACTCGTTTCAAGAATAGAGTTTCTACCATCCCTACAGTTCGTTATCACTACTCTTCAGTTCGTGACACCATTCTGAAACGAATTATTAAGTTGCAGCAACGGATACCTTGTTACTTAGACAGATCAGTGGACCAATTTGAGTTAATAATTACATTGGTGACTTGGTATAATACATTGTTTCAAAGGCTATGCAGACGAAAGTGAATCTATGAAAATCTTCACATTTCTTGAAAAACAGCTCGGGGGTGGAAGAGGATATTCTCTAATCTCTACCAACCCGAAACTGTTACTGACCTGTTGAAATTTGTTTTGACAGCTTCGTTATAATGTCCTCTTCACGTTTTCAATCCTCCTTTCTCCGAAAAGTCGCCACGAATTAAATTAAAAATGCCGAAATGTGAGAGTGAAGCCCAGCTATTAGATGCCGCAGGCGCTCAAAAACAATGACAAAATTTTGAAATGATGGTTAAAACTTTGTTGTAATAATTTATTGCTATTTTAGCTAGATTTCGTTGTTAAAAGTCGCACGAAATTAACAGATAGAAAATTTTTATCCGAGATGCAGTACAACAAGGCTCGTCATCTTAGAATCGATACAAGCGATGAGAGATAATCGATTGCTTCCGTTGTAAACAAATGCGTCGTTCCTGATATAGATGCCGCAGAACGAATTTCTCGTAAAATTTTTACTCTTGGTCCAGTCCGAATTTCAACCTAACCACGATCACTATAACAGAACTAACCTGTTTAGGTTGATATGATCCCTTTACCAATAATCTTTGTGCCATTTTTGCATTGTTTGCTACCATTTCGCGGTTGCGTATCGTCTCACATTTCCTCATTTTTAATTTAACTCGCGGCTACTTTTCCGAGAAAGGAGGGTTCAAAACGTGAAGAGGGCATTATAACTAAGCAGTTAAAACAAATTTCAACAGGTCAGTACCAGTTTCGGGGCGGTGGATAATATACCCTTCCACCCCATCTCGGAATTTGAGCTCTGATAACTGGCAGCTGGAGAAGTTCATTCTCAGACTGGAAAATTTCCTGTTATTAACCCAGTCAGATGCCGAAGAAAGTAAAGATTTTTTTGAGTATTAGCCATAAATGAAATAGCAACAGATCCAGAAGAATTGTTTACAATGAACATGTTTTTGCATGTCATCGATAGAATAGAGAATCTGTTGGTCACTCTATTAGCACAACGTCCCAAGGACGTAGCTAGTATAAGCTTCAGAGTGGAGCAAAAACAATGAAAATACTTGTTGAAAATGGTTTTATCTGGGGGGGAGGGGGGAATTAAATGCATTTTACCCTTTTTAAGAATTAGTTCGCGAGGGTTCTGGCAAAATTTTGGTAACGTTTATTTTTAGGTATTAAGAGTGGGAATTTTTATTTTCATATATTTTCTATTTTTAAATATTTTAAAAAATTATTATAAACTGCGAATTTGACGTGTAAGTGAAGTAAGCATTGTGTTCGCCACAGTAGCTCAAATAAACCTTTTCAAACATATAGTATTCCTTTTTACGGTTGTTTCTCATTCATACCGCTGCTATCCTATACTAATCATTCCGAGGTTTGAGTTATTATCACATATAAAGAGTATCTTTTGCCCGCGGCTTTGCTCATTCATAAAGAATTCATATACATATTCGTATCCGAATCACACGGGAACTGCTATTTGATATAAAAGTAGATAGCCAATACATTATTCCAAATTTATCCTAATCAGTTCAGTAGTTTCGACATGAAATAGAAAAATATCCGAACTAACAAACGTTTACATTTATGACATTAGTAGGATGTAAAAACTGTATGTTATCTTCAATCTATCTATATGGACAACTTAATCACTAATAAGAGATTGCTCATTTGGGGCGCCACAATGAGATCTCGCACCACATGAAAAACTTGCTAGGGCCGCCTCTGATTAAACCTTACTAGGTACTTTTAGAGCTGGTATAGTGGGCGACTGGTTTCCCACGGGAAGTGCTTCTGTTAGCCTTGAAACTCTGCTGTGTTGAACTGAATTAAGTTACTTGCCTGCAAGCATGAGAAAATTACTCCGATTGAAAATACTAAAGTTTATAGCTTAAAATCCATCAATATGATACAAGCTTGCTCGGCATTCGTTGCTTTACATTTATACCCACGTTGTAACCGCAGATTACCTATATTTTAAGAAATAAACGACTTTCAGCAGTCTTAATATTTTCTTCGGGTAGAGCAGTAATCAAACCCGTATCCAATCCTCTTAATTTGAATCTCAAGTGACATAAAATCCAAACATCTCATAAGGCCATTTCATGAGTGTACTTGTTTACTATCATTCGGAACTCCCCGATTCACATCATTAGCAAGGATACCTAATTAATGTCTTTCCACCTTGACTCTTCGGCCAGATGAAAAATAAAGCTACAACGGCCTTGCATGTCTAATATAAGACCAGTAGGAATGGGTCATTATAATAGTTACTAGCCACAAAGCCCGTCAAAATTGACGGGTTTGGAGTATTCTGGCAATTAATTAATTTTTAGTTGCTTACCTAAACAGAATTGTTTTGAAATAAAGCTCAATGTGCTGTAATTTCTCATCCCTTGTGATGTAGCAAAACGTTTCAGTTGTCAACTTGATGCAGGTCGCATTTCAGTCTAACCACAATCTTTGCTAATAATACGATGAAGATCGATGTGTTAACGGATGACATAGGTTACATACAGTTGAAATAATGACCACAGTGAAAACGAAGGATACTAAATTAAATCATAACAACTTCAATGTTCTGGCAAATCATTTCTTAGCAATCGTTTAAATAAACAAAAAATAAATCATAATATAATTCCTATTGCCTTGCGCAATAACAAAATGTTTCTGTTGCTATCCTGGTCCAGGTTGCATTTCAATCTAACAACAGGCAGTTCAATCATTACCGTAGTGCCACAATCTGATGATGAATTCTTGTATAACTCGACGAAATAAATCGAAAGAATAGAATTTTTTGATATCTTTCTTGGTTTTCGAGATATAGCATGTTGAAAATCAATTATAACTGATTTTGGTGAAGTTTCCTCTGGTCCAGGACGTATTTCAACCTAACAACCACCAGGAAGAAAATAAAACGCATATAGTGCATTTCCACCGTGTAGATATAGCGGTCTTGGTAATTTGTTATTTTTCTGGTCCAGGCCAGATTTCACCCAAACCTCCTAAATTTTGAGATACAATATGAGATACAATACCTCAAGAACTACGCGAGATATGGAAAGAAAATGTATTATTTGTTTTCAATCTAACAACAGGCAGTTCAATCATTACCGTAGTGCCACAATCTGATGATGAATTCTTGTATAACTCGACGAAATAAATCGAAAATAAAGAATAGAATTTTTTGATATCTTTCTTGGTTTTCGAGATATAGCATGTTGAAAATCAATTATAACTGATTTTGGTGAAGTTTCTCTGGTCCAGGACGTATTTCAACCTAACAACAACCACCAGGAAGAAAATAAAACGCATATAGTGCATTTCCACCGTGTAGATATAGCGAGTAATCTTGGTAATTTTTTTTTCTGGTCCAGGCCAGATTTCACCCAAACCTCCTAAATTTCTCAAGAACTACGCGAGATATGGAAAGAAAATGTATTATTTGTTTTCGATTTGTCTCTTCGAGTTACATACGATATCATCATCAAATTTGGCAATGTCGAAATTTTTCTTCTGTTCCAGGCCGCATTTCAACCTAACCACGTCAATTTTGAGATACAATATCTCGAGAATTAAGTAAGATATCAAAACATTTTATTCTCTACTTTCAGTTTTTTTCGTCGAGTTACATAAGAATCCATCAACAAATTGCGGCTTCACGGTTATCGTAGAATCCCATAACCACATACAGAACAACGCTAAACCACGGAGGAAATATTTCTTTCCTCCATGCGTTAAACATGCCGCCCGAGAAACAATACTTCCTTCACACGCATATTAATACATATACTTATCACGTTTCAATGGTCACATTGCATCGCGAAATAAACCAAATAAAAAATCTATAAGGGTTCTTCAATCTTAATTTTTTATATTCGTTATTCAGAATTATACTAACACATTTGAATAGCTGATACAGATACATGCGGCTGAAATAAGGTATCAGTAAAACCAAAGTAAATTAAAAATTACTGCCCTGTTGAAATTTGTATCAATTCGTTATAATGGCATCTTCTTCAAATTTGCACCCTCCTTTTTCGGAAAAGTTGCCATGAATTAAATTAAAAATTCTGAAACGTAAGACGCTCCGCAACCGAAAAATGTTAGCAACACTTTCGTTAGAACGAAATAATGATTTAAGTAACAGAAAAAAAAAACGCATGCCCTCTCCTGTAACTTCAAGTGCCAATTCTAATAACAATCTATCAAAACTGCCGCTAACATTGCGAAAATTAACTTACATATATGTGATTTCAACGAATACTTCTACATAAACTAATATTAAATAAATCTAAGCAACTAATAAGTATGTTCTGTCAGTTAATTAATTCGTGGATGCCTAGAAATGTTATTAAATAACGTGGGTATTTCTCTGCAGTTGCTTAACTAATCAGAATTGTTACAAATTTATCGTTCATTGTGCTGTAGCAAAAAGCTTCAGTTGTCATCTTGGTACAGGTTGCATTTCAGCTTAACCATAATATCCGCTAAAATTTCTGATAGAAAAGCAAAGCTTCAATCACGCCCAATTTAATACATTCCATGCATCGCGATATAAACTTGATCCCAAATCTTCACAGGTTCTGACATATTTCTTTCTTAATACCTATGATGAAGATCGATATTTTAACGGCTAAGAATGACTCCAGCAAGAACGAAGGATGCTATAACAACTTAAGCTATGCCATGTAATATTTCATTGTGGTTTAGGCCGTATATATCGCGAACAATTTGCAACTTCTTTCATTTGAACCATGTAATGTTTCAGTAAAAAAAAAAAAAAAAAAACTGATAATTAATATGCCAATTTAAACGCAAATAATTTCAGTAATAAGACACAGTTTAAATTAAAAAAAACTAAATTATTCATGCCCTCTGCGTTAACGTCAAATGAAACTTGTAATTCTAATCCATGCTAGTTATACTCTAACCAAACATTTAGCAGCACTGATGCTCGAAATACAAAGCTTTTATCTTACAATATCTATGGACAAAGAATTTAAGGAATACTTCAACATATCAAAAGAATATTACGTAAATATAAGCATCTAATGATTGATATATCGATTTTAACGCAATACATACTTTTATTTCAGTGTTCTGTGAGTTAATTTATTCACTGTTGCTTGGAAATGATATTAAATAACGCGCACTCCCACAAATAATATCGTAAAGCGTGACGTCATAGCGCAACGTCATAGCTTGACGTCACCGCGTGACATGACGTAGGCGCTACACGCTACATCTTGTCTATTATACTAATAGATAGTTAGCGGTATTGTTAATAACGTTAGACGTTGTTTTATGCCTTGATTAATGCATAAAACGTAATCAAACCTAAACCGGTTAAAACCCTGATTCATCTAACGCCAGGTTTTGTGACATTTGTCCGAGAGTAAATAAAATATTAAAAAAAAAAATAGAGTGAGTTGATCATGTCAGATTCCAACAAATTGACGTGGCTCCACCCGGAGAACCAAGAAACCTTCATCACATGTTGGGTGGATAAACAAAGCCTAACGCTATCGTAAATCGGGCAGTAGTTGGAAAGCCGATACAGAAGAAACATTCTATAAACATTTTGTTTTCAAAGTCTGGAAAATCTTGACAAACATCCAGTTATTTATTTATCTTTTTATTTTACAAACATCCACTGATATTCACACTTTGCTTTATGTAGGACCCTAGTTCTATGCACCGATACTGAGCCCGCTTTAATAAAAGGTGACCCAGATTTTGGTTTTCCATGGATTGTTTAAACAAGTTCAGATCAATACCGAGCACTTAGTACGTTACCTGACAATTCTCTTATCAGGTGTCTTAATTCCGGATAAACTGTTGGTGAGAAAATATTCGGCACAAGCATTACTTTATGTATAAAACTTGAACAATTAACTAAGAATCGCATGATCAGAAAGACGGATACCTAAAAATAAAGGAAGCCGCAATTGAGGCCGAAATGTTTGTGAAATTTACACTGCAATAGCGTACCGTGATCTAGATAAAGCTAACTACGGCCACAGACACCTACGACATCTGACTTAAATTAATGCAATGGTATTCGAGAAGATCATGTTACAAGATCGACGCTGTTATTGAGCTGTAGACTTTAATCTGTCTTATAAATCAATTCAAATGCATCCCGTGGTGATTCCTTGATATAAACCAAGAACAAATTTCTTCCCATCCTTTCTAACAATCCACAAAACATGTCCTCCCACTCAACGTAAAGCACCTTGCTGGAACCGTCCCGTTGCTTTATACCGAAAGGAAAAAATATAGAAAAAGCTTACTCATTATTCCAACTATGCAGCTTGTGATTTCACCATCGTCGTCAACCTAAATAAGGATCCGTGAATTTCATACTGATATGGAGTTGGCTTATTTCATAACCAACAAACATCATCGATTTCTAAATTCTCGGGTCTGGTGACATATACGTCGAGAGTAGTAATGCCCCCCCCCCCAAAATCATCACAGTTGTATTTGTGATCGGTACTCCCTTGATGTCATGTATTCCAGGTACGGACGGACAACCAACTATCATTAGCCTGGACGTGTCTGGCTGCGAGGAACAGCCCTGCGAAGTGGCCGGTGGAGGAAAAATCCTGGCGGATGTCGTCTTCCAAACAGGTGAGTTGAAACCATGCATTTAGTGTACTCTACTTTATTCAGGAATACCGGAGTCGGAGAACTATTGGTAAAACAATGGGTCAGATGTAGAGCCTCTTCTGCAGGATCAGTTAAGCGCAGGTTACTAGGTCAAAAGTTTTCTTCCAACCTAGTGTAATATTAGGGCAGGTAATAGAAAATATGGATTTCACTAATATGAATAGAACACTAGTTATAATAAAAAGAGTGACCTGAGGAAGGTGGTGAAGAAGGCACAACATACTAGAGTGGAGCTCATGACCGGCCACAGCTGAACCACGCTGTAAGGTGGGTAAGCAAGGAGACCAAGGTGGAACTTGGGAAACGCATTGGTTCTGTCGTGGGGTTAGTGCTTGTGTTTCGCTACACATAGCCTACGCTTAAATAGAAGAGGATATTTTCTGAGTTGTTAGCTAAAGCTGTAAGGGAGTCCACTTCCAGTTATGACGGGGTTGCGATTGTGACTTTTTTTTGGTAAAGGGGCTGCTGGTGTGAGGATAAAAATAAATTATCAAATGGATACTGATTGTAGAGCCACAATGATAAAAATCACTATTGCTAAAGAAATAGATGAAGATTTGAAATAATAACAGACGACGGTACAGCTTTGAAAAAGAATCCTATTGCTAAAAAATAACACAAAGCTAAGATTAAGAGTATTACTTGTGAGCTGTGGAAGTATAATGAACAAAATATTATTACAGTTCTCTAGCGTTCATAATTCATGATCATGAGTCATTAAGGATTTTTGGGATACTAAAAAAGAACAAATCACGGTGTTGGCTGCTTACCACAATGGAAGAGTTAATGATGAAGGTGATACCCTTGGGGAGAAACTAAAATCACAGTTCAGAAGGTAGTGTAGAATGGTTCTTATTCGTGGGAATTTAAATTTATTACCAGGTGCTAACTGGGAATTAAGTAATGTTAATAACAAAAGGGAACAATACCTTAGTAATGTAAGGAGGTTTTACAAAAGTGGCAGAGCAGAATACAAGGGGACCAAGTTTCAAGTAACTGAGGGAATAAGTGATCATAATGCACTTCTGATGCATATTAGGGGGCTAAGTAAACCAGTGGTTAAAACTGAAGGGAGAAATAGAAAAAATTATAAAAAGGCACATATTTCAGAGTTGAAGATATATTTCAGGGGAAGATTCAACAAATGGAGAGATGGCACAAGTATAGTGGATGCGAAGTGGGAAGAGTTTAAGGATATTGTTCAAATTAATAGTTTACTTAAGTACATGTTATAATATTACAGTTAACACCAACTGACTTGAGCTCTCGCGTTCACACAAATATATCTACAGGCGGCGCTGCATTCGCGACAGTGCTAGAACATACTCGGCGCTCAACTCTAGAACATTCTCGATATAAATGCATTACATTCTAACACACCTCTTTACATTTATATCGAGCGACTTGTATTCATTTACATTCAAAACCTCTTTAAACTTTACAAATTTGGCTTTATATAATGTAAATGTTTTCATTTGAATTTACTCTAACAATGTATATTACACCACTCACATAACACTCATCACAAAATTGTAGTGTACTTTGAGTTTTTTAGAAAAATTATCATATTTATGGATATTTACTGCTCCCGAGTTATCTTAATGCACTGGAACAGGTTCTTTGAGGTTTACATAAAAAGATTTCAGTACATTTAAAACTAACCTAAGTTCAGTAATAGCTTTCGATAATACTACATATTCCACAAAAGTGAAAGATTTCATGACACTACCTTGTTTTTTTTCCGATTTCCAAAATGTTTGGTTTCCAAATAATTTACATACAGAGATGCGAACTTTCGACCTGCGCTATCACCTGCCCAATCTACATATAGAATTATTGAACTATATGAAATAAAACGTAAATTATTTAAAAACAACTGAGTGTACAAACTTTATTCAACATGTAAACGTCACTACAGACATTCCGATTTAGGCTATGAAATGTTCAATATGGCTGCCGTCATTGGCTATGATGTGGCGTGGACGAATAGCAAAATTCTGCATGATCCGCTTTTTTTTATTTATTTTTTTGACCCACATTGCCAACACTGTCATCTTAAACACTACCAGTTCTCTCAAACTTGCGAATAAAATTATTGATTGTTAGCACCCTTGGACCAGTTGTCTTCAGCTTGAACTCGGTCGTAAACATCCTTTGAGCCACAATAGGACTGTTATTGCTCGCATAGTAGGCCTTCACAAGCGATATACGCTCAAGCACGCTGTATCCTGACATTTTCACTTCCAAATGGCCGACAAGTTGCGTGCGCAATCACATACAATTCCCATCATGCCATGCGGTCAACCACGAAGTTTGAACCTCATCGCGCAAACCGTTCAGAAGTTATGATATTTTAATTTCATATAGTTCAATAATTGTCACCCGGTGCAAAGCAATCTAGAATCTTGACATTTTCAGTCTTATAGAAATTTAGTTTTAAATCTTTCGTTTAATACAAATATGAAATACTTTAATATCCTTAACGCATACTTGGTGGTACTGTAACAAATCTGTTAAGTAATTAACACTGTAACTGATATCTGGTCTAGTTCCTAAAGTGATGTATAGAAGAGCACCTAGGTACCAAGTTTCTGTACCTAATGTCTTGACATACTTCATACACAGTTTCTAACTTCAAATTTACCTCCATCGTTGTATTATACAAAGTTTAATTAACAATTAATTTTACACTTTGAATCTAAGGAATTGATGTAATTTTTCTGACTCAACGTCATAACATTTTCTCTATAATTATACTCTATATTAATTCCTAGATAAGCTTTTACTTGACCTAAGTCTTTTATTTTTAATTGCTTTGACAATAGATTCTTGATCTTTTCTATTTTCCTCTTTTTAATACAACAAATGAAGAAGTCATCGACAAACATGGTTAAGTAAATTACATCTCCATTTATCATAGCACACAGACAATAGTCAAACTCGCATCTTACAAAACCTATATCTCTAAAACATTCGTCACAATATTCGTATCATGCTCGAGGACTTTCTCGTAAATCATACAACGCTTTATTCAATCTACAAATTTTATCAGTACCATCCTCATACCCTCTCAACTGTTTTATGTAGAACTTTGATAAAACTTTACCAATAAGAAACGCAGTCTCTACAAGCATTTGTTTTATAATTAAACTATTTTGACAACAGCATGACAGCTAAAGTTAGAATTTCTGCATCCTAGCAACTGGTGAATAGGTACCATCGACGAGTTCCTTTTCTTTTAAAGCCCCTCTTGCATTATAAGCATTTTCTATTTTATATACATACTAGTGTAAGCCCGTGGCCGTTTTTTCGTATCGTCACGGTTGTCTAGAATAGTTAATTTTTAGGGTCAAAGATTATAACAGTCTGACCAAATATAAACCTGACCTGTGTTTCACTCTTAGGGTGAATAAAATCTCTTGAGCTTGAAGAACTCAGAAGCATTAATACAGGTAAGGATCAATCACGAACAGGGACGATAGCGCAATCGTATATTTGTTTCAGAGGTCATTAGATTCGAACTTGCTCAAATACAAACTTGACTTGTATTTGACCCTTAAAGTTCACTCTGAAAATTTTTAAAATTCGTTTTTGCTTCGAAAGCATTACGTTGTTTTTTATTTTTTTTTATTGAGACTGGGAAAACATACATAACGTAATTATTGGTCATAGTATCTGTAACGGCCAGAGAACTTAATTCACATTCAATATTATTAAACAGTTGAACAACTCTGAAGAAATGGATTACCAGAATACTTGATTCGGTTACATATTTGGCCTGATGTTCACCTAAAATAACATAGTAACTCACGTACAGTGAACATGAATAAAGACCATCGACAAAAGTGGTCAGTAAAATACCTGAAAAGCAAATAAACCATAATGCATAAACTTTGGTCAAGCAACAACATTAGTAACAGTTTTAATTAAATTGAAATTTAAGCTAAGCCGGAACGACAACTGGCATTCATGGTTACAGTAGAGACCATGAGTAATTTAATTTTTTTAAAGTTTTTTTTTAAGTTGCTTTCATTAGCAACATGTTACTGAAAAGCAGATCAACGTTTTTTCAGCCGCAAAATTTATAAGTATTTTTTTAAACATGAAACGCTATGAAAAGCATACTTAATGAATGTATTGTGGCAATTAATTTGGTAGCAGTTGCTTAGCTATTAAATTGTGAACATAACCACAAATTTCTACTAATCGTATCTCTGGTTGCTGTTTTGCGAGCGAAGGCTGACACGTGACACTGTTCTTCAGCCAATAGCTATCGAGGTGAGTGAATGAGCTTACGAAATTATATAGTAGAATATATATATATATATATATATATATATATATATATATATATATATATATACATAAAACCACTCTTCATCATGAGCATTTACATTCCCTAGTTTAATTAAATTAATTACATTAGTTATTGGTTTTCATGTTTGTATATAAACAATCAATTTCCTCATCAACTGCTTGTTTCCAATACTTTGACTCGTTACAATTAATCGCTTACTCAAAATTTTCTGAACTGTAATCACTGCAAAACTTTACAAAAATAAAATTGCTACAGACAATCACTGAATCTATCTGAAATTTTACGTTCTCTACCTGACCTTCTCAAGTCGTGTTCTTGACCATATTTAAAACGCCTTTAACAACTCCTTCTTCCATTTTCTCATTTACAGATTCACTTCCATTATTCGTACTTTCATTGCTAGAACATTCACTCTCTGACTCAACCCTTTAAACCAATACACCTAACATCACTCTCTACAATGTCAATATGTCTTGCAACAATAATTTAATTTTTTACTAATACCATATAACCAACTTCCCTACAATCTAATAAAATTCCCATATCAGCTTTATGATCCCATTTTCACTTTCTCAATTGTTCTGGAAGTCGTACATAAACCCTACTCCCATATAAATTTATATGTTTAACATTGTTTTTTTTTTTTTTTTTTACTAAAATTTCGTTGGGAGTCTTCCTTTCAAGGGTATTGGCCAAAGTTCTATTTTTAAAATACGCAGCCGCACGGACTACCTTAGGCGAAAATCTTCTATCTATTTTTTCTTCAGCTAGCGTATCTATGACTGAACTGTTGTATCTCTCAGCCATACCGTTTACTTCATGTATATAGGGAGGGCAAGCATTTAAAACATTCCCTTTTCTTTTATATATTGGTAAATGTCTGAATTTAAGTATTTTCCGTTGTCACATCTCAATTTCTTGATAGTTTTACCTCTCAAATTTTAAATTTCATTTACATATTCGACAAAACAACCATAAACATAATATATCCACAGGCGGCGCTGCATTCGCGACAGTGATGGAACATACTCGGCGCCTATACTCCAGAACATTCTGTATGTATATTTATTTCAATACAGAAAATAAAGGGAAATACAGAACCTACATACTACAATAGAAAAATGAAGAGGTTAAAGAGGTTGGTGAGAAGAGAATAAGTTAATAGACAACAAGGCAGTAGAGAATACTTAAAACAACTAAACAAACAATGAATAACAGCAACGAGGGAAGCTAAAGATGGGTTTATGAACAATATTATTATAGATTTCTATAGCTATGTTCGAAAACCGAGAGGAACTGTAGATAATAATCGAGGAGAAGTTACTGAGGATTTTAAAATAGCAGAGATATTGAGTGATTGGTTGAAAGAATTGCTTGTTTAAGACATGAATCTTAAATGCCTTGTCATGACATTTGTTAAAATCAACTGGGCAGGGCACATTGGACAGGTAGTAGGAAAAGGTTTCAAAATAATTCACTTGAAAAGATTGACGAAAGGATGTGCCAGAGAAGTAAGGGAATGGGGTTACGAAACTTTAGTTAGACCATTGCTTGAATAAGGTGGTGTAGTAATGTCCCACATTTTGGATATAAAATACAGTAGTTGGAGGGGATGTAAGGGGATGCTAGGTATGTATGTCTCTGAAAATTACCGCGGAACACAATCAGTTGAGTGACAGGAGGAGGATGAAGAGAGTCTTGGGAGTGTACAAAGCGTATATTGGAAAGATATACGGAAAGATATAAGTGGAAGAATTGAGAGACGTACATGGAAGGGAAAAGATAACCATGACCACAAGCTGACACTCAATATCAGACATAAGAATGTGGAAAGATTTTCTTTCTTAGGAAAAAAGGTCAGGGATTGGAATAAATTACAAAGAGAAATGATGAATAATTTGCCAAAAACGCTGAAAGAATTTAAAATTGTAATTAGTAGAGGACAAAATCAGGTAGGAAAAGGAGCGGGGATAAATGAGTGTGTAAGAAAATTACCACTGGAGTACAGTTAAATTAAATGAGACTATAAGGAAATATTATCATGGGATTGGAAGGAATAACTCAGAGCAGTGTCTCCATATAAGAACAAATGTGTAAACTTCAAAATTTGAAATAAATCCTCAGGAAATTAGTAAGACGTAAGAACGCAAAAAAATAAAAAAAATACAAGGGGCGGTGTACATAATATTACTACAGATTTGTTAAAGATAATGGATATAATATTGTACTTTACCTTGAAATTTTATTTAAAATGAGTCTAGAGTCTTGCAGATTAGTGAAAAATAAAGTTAAAATTTACAGGCCGATTAGTTTGACGTCAGTGATAAACAAGATGATGGATAGAATAATATCCAACTACATCAGAAATGCCTGTGAAGAAAGAAACTGGTTTGCAAATTGACAAACGGTTTTTGGTAAAGATATTTATACGAATCTCAGGCAGTAGGCTATATTGAAGATATTTCAAATGAATTGAACAAGGTAAAACTTGTTGATAGTGTAGCCTATAGCTTTCTAAAGCATTTGACGGAGTCAGCAATAAAATGGTTTTAAATAAGTCTAAAACTATTCGAGTACATGAAAAAGTGATTTGCTGGGTAGAGGAATTCTTAAAAGGCAGTAAGGAAAGTGTCAGAGTAGGAAATGCAGTGCCGAAAGAGTTGGAAGCTAATATGAGAGTGCCACGGTGTATCTTCTTCTTTCTTTTTTTAACTTATAGCTTACGCTTCTTCGACGCCGAGTTCATTAGAGGCGGGTTGGGACTGGGGCAAGGAACGGAAAGGAATTCAGCCACGGCCTTTTGAAGGAAGCATCCCGGCATCCACCTGGAGTGATTTGGGGAAACCATGGAAAACCCAACTCTGGATACCAGATGAGGATTCGAACCGGCTACCTCCCGAATGCGTGGCCAGAGCGTTAACCGCTCACCCACCATACTCGGTAACAGTGTATCTTATTGGCACCGTTGCTATTCAGCATACTATTGAATGCTGAGTTTATTGATTGAATTCAGAATTTAGGTTGTTTGCAGATGGCACAATGTTATATAATAGGATCAAAACGGGAGAAGCCTGAACATCTGCATGGTTACCTGGATGGAATATCTAACTAGGATTGAGGATAAAAGCAAAGAAGAGTCAGCTTATTAGGTACACAGATAAAAATCTGAAAGTCGTATATGATTATATAGTGGGGACAGATTATGATTATAGTGTAGTAACAGAATTGCTTATTGAAGGCTTGAAGTGTAAACATCTTGGCATAACGTTTGATAATAAACACAACTGGGCAGGAGACATTGGGCAGGTGGTAGAAAAAGGTTACAAAAGCTTTATTTATTGGAGAGGATGGCGATAGGATGTACCAGATAAGTGAGGCCTAACCAATGTTTGAATATGGTAGTGTAGTATGGGACCCACATTTTGGGTATCAAATACAGGAGTTGGAGGTGCAAAGAAGGGCAGCTAGATTTGTCTCTGGAAATTACCGTAGAACACAATTTAATTTAATACCAAAGTTTTTTAATCCAGTTCCTTTATTTCTCTCGTGCATTCCCTAATCTCTAAGTGAAGGATTTTGAAACCTTTTCCCACTACCTGTCGAACGTGTCCTGCCCAATTGAGCTTATTATCAAATGTTATGCCAAGGTGTTTAAAGCAATTCTTTTCCCACCTTGTAGTCATAATCAACCTTTAGTTTTTTTCTATCTGTGTATCTAATAAGGTGTTTCTTCTTTCCGTTTATCTTCATCCCATGTTTACCAACCCAGTTAGATCTCCTATCCAGATAATCATGCAGCTGTTCACAGTCCTGTACTGTTTCGATCCTTTTGTAAGCAACGGATTTGTAAAAGAGTTGGAACTGGATTCCCTAGAAGACAGGAGATTGGTGAAGAGAGTCATTGGAGTGTACGTAGCATATGTTGATGATGAGGTGTGGAAAGATATTGGTGTAAGAAGTGCATGGTAGGGAAAAGATGACCATCACCACAAACTGGCACTCAATTTCAACCATAAGGGTGTGGGCAAGAGCTTCTTTCATAGGGGGTCAGGGATTGGAATAAATTACCAAGGGAAATTTATTTATTTATTTTCGAATACCCTATGGTTAGTATAAATACATCATATTAACAAAAGAGAAAAATAAAACCAAGGTATTAATTTTATTGAATCCTTAAAAAAAGAAAAAGCGTTACATTTTCTATAGCCATGTACCCAGCTTTTCACTGAAACTTCCAACAGTTCTGGACCTTTTTATTCACGTTTCAGCCTCGAAGAAGCGTGTAGTATTTCGGCCAACACGTCGATATTTTATGACATGACGCGGCGTCACGAATAGGCTTTCAACCTTATCATCGATAAGTATATAATACCCTTCTGCTGGTTGGATTAAGAGATAAGTGGATTCGGAACACAAGTTCAGTGTTCCCTAAAAACGGCATATCAAGTGTGAAAGGCCGCTGGTAGAAATGTGCTTTGACATAAATCATGCGGAGAATCAATTCATCAAGAGTACTTTCTTTAAGAATATTCAGGATTTAGTGTCAACATTAAAATCTCTAAGTGATTCCTACAAAAAGACTTCTGACTTATACAAAATTGTATTTCTGATTGTAGTTACGTAACTTGAATGAGAGCTATCCAAATATTTTCTGGCTTTCGGTTGCTTCACGCAAACAGAGAAACAGTCCTGATATTGTAACCATGTATACTCTTTAGCAGATTAAATAACCGTAAACATTGGCAAGCTGCTTCCTTGCTTATATCTCATTTTGTATTCTGTTTGTGCAGAATGGGCGTCCGACAGCCTGGCACCCGACGTGATAGCCCTCGTGTATGGGCTGGAGGTTCCGTATGACATCGGCAATGACGCATGCCCTTCTCTGATACAAGCAGAGTGTCCGCTCGAGCCCGGGGAGAGGATCACCTACCGGCTAGACATGGACCTCGAAACGTGGTACCCAAAGGTAAACGCCTTGACAATATGCTGTTTTTACTTCATCAGTAACATGCCGAAAACCACAAGCCTTGAAAATTTCGCATTTGGAACTAAAGTATATTCAGTTACATAGCACTTGAGCCCTGCATAATAGCATCATATTTAGCTTTCCTTGTGTGCTTCGCTTGATGCGCTAATTTATTGACATTCAGATGTTAATACGAATATCTTCTAGTATATTCAAAACATGTTTTCTTATTTCTCTTCTCGTTTCCATATCAAATGACATCATAAAGTAACTAAATTTTTTGGTTGAGGATAGTACGCAGCATCTAATGTGTGCTGTAATTTTATTCGCCATACTGATTTCTCGAAAGTTTTAAAAATGATGTATATGTCAATGTCTTGATTTTCTCTCGTCAGCACAGATTTCCCGTTGCATGATTAATATAGAATTATTCCTCAACCATCTACTGAAACCGATTTAGTTTTCAGTAGCTAAATAAAAAAATAACACTTGAAGTTCATGACGCCCGTAAAAACGAAAGTATGATGATGAAAAACCAGATTAATCCGAATGTTTCAAAGAATGAATTTTGTCTACAGATAATCTGGCAGACTAGCAAACAACGCCAAGCTGCAGTAATTGAATTATGCTGAATGAGAATTATGAGAGTCATGCATCAGTTTAAAAGGATGTGAGACAAGTTTATAGTTTATCTCCATCAATATTAAATTTGTATGTAGAAGAAGCAATAAAGGAAGTCATAGAAAAATTTTAACATGACATAAGTGTTCAAGGAGAAAAAAAATCAGTTTGCTACTATTTGCTGATGACGTCTCCTATTAGCAGAACCAACTAAGGATTTTGAGAAGTCACTGAATGTCATGAATAAAATACTGAAGAAAAATTTTGGACTAAATGTAAACCAAAGTAATACAAAAGCGATGCAATGTAATAGAAATTATAGCAGTAATAATGGATTAAATACAAAAAATGACCGGATGCGATAGGAGAAGTAATTGAATTCTGTTACTTATGAAGTCAAATTACAACTGATGCCCGAAGTAGGAATGACGTTAAAAGCAGAACAGTAATAGCAAAAAGAGCTTTCATGGAAAGTGTTCTTTTAGTTTCAAATATTGATCTAGGACTTAGAAAGAACGTTTTAAAATTCTAGGTGTTGGACACGGCACTTTATGGTAGCAAAGCATGGACTTTAGGAATACCAACAAAAAGGAAAACTGAAGCGTTTGAAATGAGGTACTATAAAAGGATGCTGAAAATTAAGTGGTCAGGTAAAGTACGAAATGAACGTGTTTTGGAATTGATAGGTAACAAAAGAAGCTTGTGGAAGTCTTACATAAAGAAGAGACTGGATGGTGAGTCACATTTTAAGACATGCGGGATTGGTTAATTTTGTTAGTGGACGGAACAGAAGAAGGAAAGAACTTTAGAGATAGACAAAGAATAGAATATATGTAGCAGATAACTGAAGATGTATGTTGAGATGAACAGATTAGTGCGAGATAGGAAGGGATGGATCGAACCAGCCGAGAGACAGATAGTAATATTCTCCTGAGGCATACTGGTTCACAATTGTTGTAACTGGGCCTTGATGTCCTGAATACGGCACTGGGGCGGAGTTAACGTCCGAGTTGGACGCGCACATGTTCTACCTGGGATCGACCTGGGGATCTCCAGGGAGTACTTCAGCATCATGCAGGCTGTTCATAGAGACACTTGTCGTGTGTGGATGAGAATTGTCCTGTTGAAAAATGGTAACACGATACTGTTGCATTAGAGGTAACACATGAGGAAGCAGGATATCCGTGACGTACATTTGTGCCGTCAGAGTTCTCTCAATCACTATCAGCCGAGACCTGGAGTAATACCCGATGACTGCCCACACTACGGCATTAGTAGCAACATAGCCGTACCTCCCAAAAACATTGGAAGAAAGGGACCTCCTCAGGTGTCTGTTATGCTTGCCGGCGATGGTCATCCGAGGTAGTGCCGAATCGCTAAACCCAACGAAATACGTCAAACTGTGTTCAGACTAAAATGGCGGTTCTACAGAACCTTGGATGACCCTCTTCGGCGAGTATGGCTGCGAATATTATAACGCTTTGGAGATGCACTGCGATGTTTCTCCTGCCGTCAAGGTGAGAAGAACCATCGGGTATGACTTCATTTCTCAGCTGCAAACCACGGCCAGTAGAAAAAACTGTTATTTCGGGTTGAAATTATGGCTAACTGTTTCCTTGGCATTAGGTGTACCCGAAAGCCGTAAATAGGCAACAAAGGTGTAATACGTGCCGAAACACGTATACTCACATTACTTACAGCTTTAAAAGACGTCTCGAGCTGCCTGTTAGGTATTTATAGTGAGATGAGAATTTGGCATAGCAGCGACCTTCTTCATCCAAAATCCGCTAAATACAAAGGAATATTAGTAATCTTTCTGGTCCAGGCAGCATTTCAGCCTAACAGCAACACGGTTACGTACATTAATGACTTGGCGGCAATAGACGTCTCAAGTTGTCTCTGACGACATTATAGAAGGAATTCGGCAAGGCAGCAACCTTCTTCACTCAAAATCCACGATGCCCACGTTAGAGGGAGGGGGTTCTCATCGCTCTTGAGGAACACCTCGCATAATTAAGGGGCGCCCCCTAATGATGGCTGAATATTGCATAATACCACACGTAACCCGACAATTAGCATTGTATTCCTTATTCTTATCTTTCTTAGCGGCTTCACACACACGTTTCCTTGAATACTAAGGCCTAAGGACTGTGTTAATCATGTTTACATCTCGAAAGAACAGTTTCTTCTACCTGCCGTAAGTTAGACTATAGCGTCACGTATCGGTAACACGTAACTAAGAACCTTACAATCCACCTAACATATAGTGTGAATATGGTCTCAATATGCCAAGTGTTTTGTCAGTGTTGGTACTATTCACTCACGCACTGGATTTATATATGAAGAGGATAGGCTGTAAATTATTATTTATAGCCGCTCCATCCAGACATTGATTTTTATATATAAGACGGAGCTTTTCGGACATTTTTTTTTCTGTTAACGAAATATTTTTGTTTTGCAATATAATTCCAATGTAAACATTTTATTCGCACAGCAACACATATCACAGAGATGTTGATACGCTGTTTGCATTTTGTTCAGGTTGGTTGACGTTCAGAATCGACAAAGTGGCTTTTGAACGGCATTACGTACTTTAAGTTTTTGTTCAGTTCTTCGTTTGTCATGTTTTTTTTTCTTACGTCGTCTAGAGACTCTTTTGTACAATGACAACGCTAATTGTGCTTTGTATTGTTTTTTATCTTTCCTTGGTTTTAAAATTTTAGGTAGTTTATTAGTAACTAGTTTTGAATCATCTCTTTCTTGGAAGTTGTGAAGTCTGCTGCACTAGTAACTATTACTTTCTATTTTTGCCTTGATTGTGGTACAATTTCCGATTTTGTCGCAGCTGCATTAACGGGTGCTGACATTATGCTTTTCTGCACGTTAAGTTTTTTATATGTTTTCTGAGTGTCATCATTTCTTTCTTCAATTTGTCATTTCTTCCCTCTATGTAGGCTGCAGAACCTGCGAAGGAAGAAAGTTTGTCATTCTGTTCCCTCAGCCTGACTACAGCCATTTTTTGGAGTAGCAGATCATTAACATAAGTATTGATTTTTTTATTTGTTGTTAACTGTATAATTACGTTCAAATTAGAATTTTAGAATGTGCTGTAACTGCTGTTACCGTTACCTTCTGTCGCGCCCATGATGTGAGCCGGGTCCTGAGGCAGGCGACCAGACTTGTCTCAACCCATCTGCACCCCTGGGTTCTGACGGGGCACGCTGAAGACACCAGTTCCAATGATGCTGAAGTACTGGTGCAACGTTGCCCGATTTCACAATTGAACAAAATTACTTATACAACGATCATTTTTCCAGTATTTCACGCACGTTCTCACAGGCACTGGCACACGTACCTACTGCCAAACCTTATTTAGCCTCTCGAAACCCGCTTTACCCGCATGTGCCGGCATCTTAAACAGATTTTAAAAGAGCTTTTTTTTTCAGATTGAACTGAAGGTGCAGCTGTCTCTCCTGGACTCCAACCAAGAGGCAATGGCTTGCTTCCAGCTGGGAGTACAGGTGGTATGAACAGTATTTTCGATTGACAGGGAAGTGTAATTACAACTTCAATATACCGACGCTCAGTTTCACACTCTCTCTTCACTGTCATTGAAACTGAGCAAAAACTCACAATACAGAGATTTTTATGATTTGTTTACTAGTGTAAACCTGTGATCGTGTTTTGGGTTTGGTCACTGGTCTAGGATAGTTCCAGAATATGCAGCTACAGTGAACACGCACAAAACAAAAAAAAAAAAATTAAAGATAATTTAATATGTAAAAATCGTTGTTATTGGTTATAAGTTTAGTAAATAGATAAAAGATATACATGTAATGACCAAAAATCCAGTGTACAGGTAGATCGTAAAGCTAAATTAAACTAATAAAAAATCACCCACGTTTTTATTTTTAATTACCTTAACCTCAAGTTTCAGGTCCTATGTAAATACCTAAAGACGACCCACAGCGTGACAGCAGTCATTGTTACATGGTAACGATGGGAAGGACTTAACTGAATCTTAAAGAACAATCCTACTCCACATGTTTTCAGCTGTAAAGTTTTATCGTAATCTCTTAACTAAATTGATGAATCATATATATTATTTCTATAAGGTATTTTTTTGTCACAAGCCTATATCTTCCTTCATACTTAACCGAAATCAATGAATGAGGTGTCATTTTAAAGCTTATGGTCTCCACTTTGGTTAAATCGTATTTTAAGCAAGAAAGTTTTCGGAATTCGACCCTTAAAGGGCAAAAATGTAAATTTTTCTAAAATGCTGTTTTCTGTGTTACGAGTCAGTTATCTCCCTGGATACCTATCTGAAACCGTTTTATGAAGTATCGTTTTAAAGATTAAGATCTCCGCTTTAGTGACGTCATATATTAAGCCAGAAAGTTTTCAGAATTACACCCTTAAAGGGCAAAAGTATCAATATTTTTGCAATGCGTTTTTGTGTCACGAGCGATTTATCTCCCTTAATATCTAACCGATATAGATAAATGAGGTATCATATTAAAGAATAAGGTCTCCGCCATGGTAACATTATATTTTAAGAAAGGACTTTTTCGTAATTCGACCCTTATAGGGCAAAAATGTCAATTTTTCTAAAATGCGTTTTTTGTATCTCGAGCCATTTATCTCCCTGGATATCTAACCAAAATCGATAAATGAGGTAGGATTATGAGGAGTAATGTCTCAGCTTTGTGACATCATATTTTAAGAAAGAATGTTTTTGGAATTCAACCCTTAAAGGAAAAAAGTATAAATTTTTCTATTACCGATTTTTGTGTCACGGGCGATTTATCTCCCTTGATATCTAACCGATATAGATAAATGAGGTATCATATTAATGAATAAGGACTCCGCCGTGGTAACACTATATTTTAACAAAGGAATTTTTCGTAATTCGACCCTTAAAAGGCAAAAATGTCAATTTTTCTAAAATGCGTTTTTTGTATATCGAGCCATTTATCTTCCTGGATATCTAACCAAAATCGATAAATGAAGGAGGAGTATGAAGAGTAATGACTGAACTTGGTGATATTTATATTCAACCTCACTATTCATCGCATTTTATTCGCGAAATTTTCGCACGGGTCGTCTAGTTTAATTTAAAATTAAAAGCTATGAAAATTAAACTTTATGAATATATTCTGGCAAGACGTTTCTTTTCAGCTAACTAACAGTCATAACTTCAAATCTGGTCATTGTTATTCCGGAAAAGGAGGCCCGTCACGTTACGCAACAGCGTGACAGCCAACGAGATTACTGGGGTCGGAGTCTACAAAATTATTGTATAGATCTGGCACAACTTTTTGCATTAATAAGCACAATATATATTCTTTGTTCGTTATTAAAGTATTTTATGAGTTTTTGTTACAATTTATGACTCACGACTACTAAATTAGCACTTCCTATTCGTTTTAATCAAAGATGTAACAACAAATACCAGTCGCTTAATTATTCACAAAATTATTCCCTACAATTGTAAAAATATTTTGCCGTCCATAAAAATGGATATGTTTCATTTCTTGCATCTGTCATTGAATTCTTACCGTATATGTTTAATACGGTGTAAAATGAAACCGCATATTGTAGTTTGACGGGTTTAAGGGTAGGTGGCACAAACTTACTACTTCTTTCAGATTAAGTTAATTTACAATAGTGGAAGGAAGTACATAAAACATTTCTGAAGATTTTCCGAGGCAACATAGTAAAATAAATCGTCCAGTAAAAACAAAAATGGAAAATTAGTATAACCCGATGCTAATGATATTCTGGAGGTGTGCAACTGAAGTAAAGGATGTTTGAAAATTTTTCTCTCTTAACCAGGAGTGGGGGTACAGTTGATTAGAACCCTTTATTTCTCTCATTTTTTTTTTTAGGCTGCCAAAGTTGTTAATTCTAGACCATATTAGTTACAAGCCTCTCTCTTAAAAGCCTAAAAACTTGCAATTTATCTACAATGTCGACCATATCTTGCATCCAAACGGCAAACACTTAAATAGAAAACTTATTGTAGCTTGAAGGGTTGTAATGGCTGGTCGATTTGGGAAGGAGGAAAAGGGTGGAAACTTTCTAATTCCTCTTCTTATCATTTAAAGGATAGCCCTATGTTGCTTATTGATTTGGTACTCGTATAGGCGCACAGACTGAGGCATATATTTTTAATATTAACTCATGGAATCTCAAGTCTATTATCAAGCAATGTCTCGTCTTACAATTGGTAAAATTAACAAACAAACAAAAAAATTAAACCACTATTAAGTTGACAAATTCAATATCATTAATTCTCAGTTGAATAACAAATGCTTCACATTTGGTTTAAATGAAATGTTCCCTTCAAGCAATCGGAAATTAATTTCAAAAATCAAATACAATACTAATATCAACCACATTATATTGAATATTGCCGGGCGCCAGGATAATTTTAAATGATCCACCAAACATGGTGTTAGAATCTCACAAAGTTTGTCTATCCTGGTGGGATACAATTACTTTGAAAAGTCACTGGCTCAATTAACTGTCTGAGTCGGGAAAAATCGGAAGACTCCTGGCGTGGTATGGAATAAAAAGTATCTTCCGGCCTCCCGCCAAGATACGTGATATGATGCGTTCGGTAAAAGATGACTTAGACTTTAGGACACCTTGGATTTATTCAATACCGTGTAAATGGGGCACAGTGTATATCGTCAGACCATCAGAACGATCGAAGAGCGCCTTATCGAACACAAACGACACCTAAGGCTGATGCAACTGGAAAAGTCTGCAATAGCCGAGCATGCCTTCGTCGAAGAACACAGCATCGGGCGTGTTCTTCCCGAAGTAGTGGCATAGTTTGCTATGACCTCTGTCAATAGCATGTATTGCTGTTGGAGCAGATGAGTTTATTACGTTTAGGCTGTCGGTTTGCTTGCCGTTCGCCTGGTGTCGTAGATGGTGTTTTGCAAACTGCCTCTTCGCCGTCGCAGGTAGCTCAGAACCAGTCGCTGTTTGTCGTCGGCCTGGCTGCCTTTTCTAATCTGGTGGCACCGACTTGTTGATGCTGGGCGCCGTCTTGCTGGCGCGCAAGTTTCTCTTCTATGGGCAACCACTGTAACAAGCTGGGTGGGGCCCGTTGCAGTTACAGCAGATTGGCAAACCGTCTCGCGGGATACTGCAGTCGGCTACTTTGTGGCTGCCAGCGCATCTCACGCAGCGCTCCTGGCCAGTACAGTCGTATGCCAGATGACCATGACCCTCGCAGCGGTGACACTGGGCCAGGGCGAGTGGTGGCTTCTTCTTATTTCCAAGGCGGACCTTGCGTCCTAGGAGGGTCTTCGTCCACTGTTCCCGCTACATACATTCCACAGGTTGGAAGGTGAATAGTGGCAGGCGCTCCTCGGTGCTGGGGCAGTGCCCCTGTCGTACTTCCGAGGCAGCAATGCCCCTGCTGGTGAGCTAAGCAGCCACCACCTCCTCGGTCACATCAGTCGGTAGTCCATGGACTATCAGTCTCGCAGGCCTCCGTGGGAGATAAGGTGCATGTTGAATGCCTCACCCGTCCAGAATGCTCATCAAACGACGAAGTTGAGTCGGGTGCTGCGGGAGGAGAGCAGTGTTATCAGGGTATTGGGCAGACTCGAGTTGTTCTGTCCTAATGAGGTCCGAGGTGTAGATGTTGTACAAGACAAGGCCCAGTACTGAGCCCTGTGGCACTCCAGCTCTGACTGCGTCGTTCAATATCACGCGGAAGGTCCTATCAGAGAGGTAGCTCTCAAGGAGCCTCTCATGTGTCATGGGTACCCCTTGTACCAGCAGTTTGTATAGAAGGCCACCGTGCTAGACTGAGCCAAAGGCACGTTTCACATCAAAGAGCGCCACGCCAAAATACTCCCTCTTGCCCATGGCTCCCCACTCTGAGAAGTTGTTGCGGTGCCGAATGGTTCCTTCCAATGCCAAATTGTTCGTCAGGCAATATTTGTTAATTTTCTAATACCCTACGAAACCTTTTGAGGCATAATAGCTCAAAGATCTTGGAGATTGTGGGAAGTAGACTAATAGGTCTATAGGATCTAGGAGACCTTTTATCCTTGCAGGATTTGGGGACCAGTTATATCTCGGTGTGTTTCCACACTTGTGGGAATTGGCCTCTCCCCAGAATTTCGTTAAAGGCCACTGTGATGAAGGTTACGGCAGTAGGAGGCATATGTCTCAGTATGGTACCCCCGATCCCATCGTGCCCAGCTGCATTCTTGAGGTTGACGTGTGAGAGTGCTGTTAGAACTTCTTCTTCCGTAATTTCTTCTATTACGTCGTCTGCCTGCTGTTCAGCTACTAGAAATCGCTGCAGTCGGTCTTCTACAAATCGAATGTGTTCAGCATCTTAAGGTTCTTCGATGGGTCGAAAGTTGGCTTCCAAGGCCTCTGGTAGTGCGTCTGCTTTAGCCACAGGCTCACAGACTACTACTGTCACCAGGGGCGGGATCCTGTCTTTTCTGCGCTCAACCCCCTAAGTTGCCTCTACGCAGAAGTCTTCTGTATCGAGGGTCGCAACCTTGGCGGATCATTCTCGTGTACGGTGTTGTTCGAGGGCTGCTTTTATCTCTCGCCGCATCCTGTTTATAACTCCCTGGTAACCTGCCATTCTCTTGTAGCTCTACTCTTGAGGGAGATTGCCTCCTTGATGTCAGGTGGAAGTTGTCTGGAGCGGGCTGGCGGCGTTCTGGACGCAGGTGTAGCTGCTTCAACAGCCTCATTAATTCACGTGGTTAAGTCAGCCATGGCGACATTCGGGTCTGTAGTTGTCGGTGTCGGGGCCTCTTGGACACGTCTGGTAAGTTGTTCCTTGAACACGTCCCAGTCAGTATGTCGCAGGTCGTGGCGTCATCGCTCCCCCCGTGTCAGGATGTCTGTGACCAGGTGGAATATAACAGGGACGTGGTCAGAGGACAACCAATATTGTTACACCAATATTGTGGTTGAGTCCTGTTGTGACGGCTATGTACAGTACGTCTAGCAAGACATGGCTGGAGATGATGGGTTCAGTTGGACCCCAAACCACTGCGTCGTGAGCTTCCCTTACGTGGAGGAGCCGACGTCCACATGTTCATAACTGTGGAATTCCAAGCCGTGTGCTTTGCATTGAAATCCCCTCCCATAAAGATGTTGCCTCGCAACCGAAGGAGCGCAGCTACATCGTCTTCAGCTAGGAGTTCCCTGGGAGCTCTGTAGATGGCAATGAGTACAGTCTGCCGCGAGAGGTCTCGATACCCACTCCCGTTGCTTCAATAGTCGCTAGCTCTGGTAGTACTATCTGGTAGTGTCTGATGGTGTTCCTTACTTAGATGGCTGTGCCACCCCCTGCTTTCAGGCGGTGGTTCCTGTAGCATGCATAATTTGGTACAGCTGCTTTGATGCCAGGCTTCAGGTGGGTCTCATTAACAAGACATGCGTCAATGCCCTCCTCTCTTATGAAGTCTCTGAATTCTCCCAACTGGCGCCATAAGCCATTGACATTCCACGAGCAGATTTAAATGTCTTCAATTCTGGCCGCTGTGCGGGTTTGTTGGATCTTTGCGGACAGCTTCGAGAGCTAACTGAACTTCAGCAGTAATTTGCCGCGGGATATCTTGGATCATGGTGATGACTGCTTGCAATAGCGATTGTACCATGCTAAGCATTGGGTTGTCATTCTGCTGACTTTCGGTGTTCTGCAGGCGGTTTCTTGCTGAGCCCTTTCTTGCGTGGTCCGGTTATCGCTTTTCATGCGTATCTGTTTTTCTCCTATCATTGTCGGGGGATGCATTCGTAGGCGGGAAGTTATGTCCTGGATTTGATTTGGCTGATTGGTGGCCATTTCTGCTTAGGTGATATTAGTTGTTGAGTCCTTAGCAGTTTGGCTGGAATTTGAGGCCTTGTCTTGTTTCATCTTCTGCCTCTGTTGTTTCCTAATGGCAGCGAGGTACAAGGAGTTGTTAGCTTTTTGCCTTTCCTCGAATCTACCGAAGGCAGAAAATTTCCTGTAGCTTGCTACGTGCTGCCTTTCTTAATACCACAGTCTTTCGAGGTGTGTTCCCCATTACACTTCACACATTTTGTAGGCATTGAGCATTGCCTGGCAACATGCCCTGCTCCTTGACAGTTAAAACATTGGGGAGGACCCCTCTTACTACTATAACTCTGAGGGCACAGAGTGCAGTCATTTTGAAAATACCCCGGTTTTCCTCAGTGTCGGTAAGTACAACCAGGACCAGCGGGACCACTTGATTGGTCTTGGGGGGAACGGAGCCTTACCACAGTTCTTGCAGTATAACCTCCTTCTGCTAGTTCCACGTTTACTTCTTATGGTGAGATGCTGAATGATATCCCCCTGATGACGACGTTCAGGAACTTTTCCTCCTCTGATGGAAAAGTGTAGAAAGAGATCTGATTCAAGGATGCGTATCCTGTGACCGCATTATGTTCTTCTGCTGTCTTTGTTTGGATATTCTATAGGTCTTTACCTGCTGTTTTAACTGAAAATTCGTCACCACATAAGGTTGTCAATTTTTGGTACAGGTTCATGTAGCTGTCTTTATAGTTCAGTATAAGTGGTGCAGGCCTGTAAGTTTTCCCGCTTTAGCTTCCTGGTTGTTCCTTCGTTTGTAGGGAGGCATATTGATTGCAGGTCGGAACTGCAGAAGTAGTCATGCTTAGTCTTGCAGCGGGAGCGGTGCGGCGCAGTTCAACAAAGCCATCCGCGTCGGCGACTCTCCTCGTGCGTGCAGACTTCACGTAGGTGTTCTTCGAAGTCCTGCATGAGGCGGAGGTGGTTCTCTTCTTTGTCTGCCCCCCTTGTCGTTCGTCATTGCCGTTCTTTTTCTTGATGTAACAGACTGGTCCTGCTACACGACCATGTCTGCTTCCTCTTCTGATGTACTATAATAATCCATGTTGAATTCAGAGACAGAATCCGCATTGATGTGCAGAGGTCTAGGTCCGCGTCCATTTCGCTGTGCTGCATTGACGGTGAAGCCATGGGTTCAGGAGTATTATGCTGGCCCCGTGTTAACACCGCAGGGTTCCTGGGATCACACCAACCCTAACAATCACGCCAGGGGGTCCACGTCCACCTGGAAGTGGGCCGTGTGGAGGTGATTCCCTAGCGCTCGGAGGTAGGGGAGGGAAAGCTAAGGCACACCTCAAAGAAGAAGAAGGACGCCCACCTTCACCTTCGCTGTCTGATCGCTTCAAAGATCGCATATACTAATTCGCTGTATAGCTCACTGGCACATGCGAATACTGACTCAATTGCGAGTTGTTCTGAGTTAGTTTTTTGTGATCCGAAGGCGCAAATGGCGGCAGTCGGTGGCCGCGTATTAAACCAGCGCTCTCGACCAATCAGAGCGAGCGGGTCTTCCAGCTGAAGGTATAAATGAGGTTCAATGGGTGGCTAAGCCAGTCGAGGCGGTGACAGTCAGCTTGCGACAGCTACAAGATACCTGACGAAGACAGCAGAGTCAGCTGTCGAAACGTCGTGTTTCTACAAAACCATCCGGCTGGACACCCGAGAGGATTTTGTTCCATCAATACGCCGGGAAAGTCTCCACTCGCACAGCCCATACACTGATTTTTTTCTTTTTCTTTACCCTCGAAACGTGTCTTAAGTAACTCATGGTCATGATCTACGAACACCAGTGAGTAGTAACAGTTTTTACTTAGTATGAAAACTCCTCCACCAACTGCTCCTCTATCACTGCGGGACACTCTGTAACCGTCGGGAAAAATCTCGTTGCCTAGTACTTCTTCTTTTAACCAGGACTTTACGCCTATAATTACTTGTGTATCTCGATTAAATTTGCAAATTGTATTTTTTGTCCATTGTTCTCCTACAGTTCACCAGTAACAGCCTTATTACTGACTTTATGATATTTTCAGCATTAATCTTATCGTTCCCAGTTCAGTTATTGTTTCAGCAGCTTCATCCAATCCTTTACCATTTGTGATCTTTCCCATCAAGGACTTACAATCAGTTATCTATTTCTATTCCATCACCAGCAGAGGTGTTTGTTTGCTTTGTTAAATCCAGATTTCATTGCAAATGTTATTTGTTTGATGGATTGGTAACCAGAACTAAATAATATATTGATACGACGCAAATATTGGCGACAGATACATAGCACACAGAGTAAAACTCGTGCGTGTTTGGATGTGGCCTCACGCACTCTGATTGGTGTTTCGCGTCATGTGACTTTTTTTCTGACGTTCGAGTTACCTTTAATTATTTATTTCTCATGGCTAGATATCATTCTTCGTCATCATTTCTAGTTCTGCGGGTAAATGAATGTAACTAAAACAAGAGTTTCGTGATCTTATTCCTGCAATGCAAATCGGCTACAAAATTAGTGTAATTGCAACACTGTTATTAATTTTACGAGTTCTTTTTTGTTTGCTTGTAAATCATCGTCATGTGAACTTATTGATATCAATTTATTTTCTTTATAGTATTTGTAATTTTGTTAATAAAATGTCAATGATTTGGAATTACATAATGTAGCTAGATTCAATCAAGACCAAACGTTTAATTTAATTTCAATGGAGCATATAACTAGGTGAAACTTACCCTACACACCTGGTTCCAAGGTTTATAACTTTTAAAAAAATTCTTTTATTGCAATTTGCGTACCCACCACACATTTTTCCTTTACGAATTTCAGTTTTAAATTATTTAAGTAGTCCCTGGTAATTTATTCCAATCCCCGACTCCCTTATCGACAAAAAGGAAAATTCCTTTTCCTTATTCCTAAAGTAGAGTGCCATCTTGCAATTGTGCTCATCATTTCAATGCCATGTACTACTCCTCATCAGGGCCGTATTTAGAGTATGTCGGCCCGTAGGCTGCACCTGTGGTGCGGGCTCAGATCTGTACGCCCCTAGGCTATAACGGTGGTGCGGGCCCTTGTAGATATCGATTACTTATTATTAAATAAACGTTTTAATGCAAAATATTGAATTATGTAATGATAGTAAATATATACGAGGTTAACTTACTGAAGAATCGAAATTTCAAAACGTGTTTTCTGCATCGTTTCCGAGACTGAAGTGAACGATGGCAAGTTATGCCCGCATGTTTAATTTATTGATTGATGATCGATAGATAATATGGTGCTGCCTATTCTAGTGCTATTGTTGCAACCAAAAACCCTCAGCAAAAGCCCGAAAAATTACAAACTGAAAAGTTTTAGTAACAATATGAAACAGAAGTCCTACATATTAAGATAAAACAAACGATAAAAGATTATTAACATCCCCAAAGCACGCAATAGAGAAAGATTAAAACACAATATTGCTTACTCACAACTCATGTCAACAGGATGACAGCGACTAAAATATTTTATTTTGCATGTGATGCGAGTCCCTTTGTGGTGCGGACCCCTAGGCTACACCCTAGGTGGCCTATGCCTAAATGCGACCCTGCTTCTTATTCTTTTACCAATATGTATGCAATCCTCGTCTCCAAAATACGCCTTGGCCATTCCCATCATTCTCTTCGCCTCCTTCCGTTTTCCAATGACTCACAATCCAACTTATATCAGTTGCTGATTGTGTTCTGAAGTCATTTCTACAAACAAATCTAGCTGCCCTCCTTTGTACCCACTCCAACTCCCGTACTTGATACAGAAAATGTGGGTCCAATTCTGCATAATATAGCAATATTCTGACCTAGATTCGTAATCCTATGTGAGAGCGATTCGGAAATTGTGCAAACAATTACATTTTTCGAAGTAAGTATACGTCGTAAACAGACATTCTATTGATATAGAATTAACTTATTTCCTTGTATCACCTCGAATGTAATTTCAGAAACAATACTATTGTAATTCAGTCCTGGATCCAACTGGAAACTATATGTTTAGCTATCTGAAACTTGAAATACTTCTTCAACCCATTTAGTTTTCTGCAATAATGTATAAAAAGTAATGCTTAGATGAACATATACTCAGTATAACGTCTTCTATTTTGGGTTATTGGAGCAGCAGAAGTATTCTACGGCCATGTATAATACAACCACCAGCAATTTCAAGGCACCAACTACTATTAAGATGGGTGGCAATTAACTAGAACTGTAGCAAACCGTATGTATTCGTTAGTGAGTAACGAATACATCACCTGACTCGAAGCACCGAAACGTTACTCTCAGATTCATTTCGTTTCTCGCAATTATCGTATTGATGTCAATTTGATTCGATAAACGAGCAAATATGACGCATCATGCGGAGACTGGAACGATTCGCCCAGCGATTAAAACAATCAGAATGAGAAAATGAACATTTTGAACATCGTGCGTCGCGTATTTCTGGGAATTTTGATTTGAATTTGTTTCGTACAAGGAAAATGTGTAAGGACAAATATGTTGCACGTACGTTATTTTAATCATATATATGATTTCTAAAAGGTATTTTTTTGTTACAAGCCTGTATCTTCCTTCGTACTTAACCGAAATCAATTAAGAAAGTATCATTTTAAAGCTTATGGTCTCCACTATAGTCACATCATATTATAAGAAAGAAAGTTTTCGGAATTCGACCCTTAAAGGGCAAAAATGTTAATATGTCTAAAATGCTGTTTTCTGTGTTACAAGTCATTTATCTCCCTGGATACCTATCTGAAATCTTTTAATGAAGTATCATTTTAAAGATTAAGATCTCCGGTTTAGTGGCGTCATACACTAAGACCAATTTTTTTTCTGAATTCCACCCTTAAAGGGCAAAAGTATCAATATTTTTGAAATGCGTTTTTGTGTCACGAGCCATTTACCTCACTTCATATGTAACCGATACAGATAAATGAGGTATCACATTAAAGACTAAGGTTTCCGCCGTGGTAACATTATATTTTAAGAAAGGAATTTTTCTTAACTCGATCCTTAAAGGGCAAAAATGTCAATTTTTCTAAAATACGTTTTTTGTACCTTGAGCCATTTATCTCCCTGCATATCTAACCAAAATCGAAAATCAAGTAAAATTATGAGGAGTAATGTCTCAGCTTTGGTGACATCATATTTTAAGAAAGAATGTTTTTCGAATTCAACCCGTAAAGGGATAAAGTATAAATTTTTCTACAACACATTTTTGTGTCACGAGTATTTATCTCCCTAGATATCTAACCGACATAGATATAAAAGAGGTATCACATTAAGGACTAAGGTCTCCGAAGTGGTAACATTGTAATTTAAGGATGGAATTTTTCGTAATTCGACCCTTAAAGGAAAAAAATTACAATTTTTCTAAAATTCGTTTATTGTGTCTCGAGCCATTTATCTCCATGGATATCTAACCAAAATCGATAAATGAAGTAGGATTATGAGGAGTAATGTCTCAGCTTTGTGACATCATATTTTAAGAAAGAATGTTTTTCGAATTCAACCCTTAAAAGGAAAAAGTATAAATTTTTCTACAACTCATTTTTGTGTCAAGAGTCATTTATCTCCCTTAATATCTAACCGATATAAATAAAAGAGGTATCATATTAAAGACTAAGGTCTCCGCCGTGGTAACATTATATTTTAAGAAAGGAATTTTTCGTAATTCGACTCTTAAAGGGAAAAAATGTCAATATTTCTAAAATGTGTTTCGAGCCATTTATCTCCCTGGATATCCAACCAAAAACGATAAATGAAGTAGGAGTGTGAAGAGTAATGACTCAGCTTTGGTGACATCATATATCAAGAAAGATTTTTTTTTTTTTAATTTTACTCTTAATGGGAAAAAAGTATAAATGGTTCTACAACGCTTTTTTGTGTCACGAGCCATTTATCTCCATTAATATCTAACCAAAATAGATAAATGTGGTATCATTCTAAAAATTAAGGTTTCCGCTGTGATAACATCACATTTTAAGAAATGAATTTTTCTGAATTGAACTCTTAAAGGGCATAAATATCAGTATTTCTAAAATGCGTTTTTTGTGACTCGAGTCGTTTATCTCCCTTGATAATTAAACAAAATTGATAAACCAGGTATCAATTTTAAAGATTGAGGTCTTCGAAAGGACTTAGATTCAGTTACACCATATTTTAAGAAAGAAATTTTTCAAAATTCTAACCTTAGAGGGAAAAAGTATTTTTATTTCTACAACCCATTTTTCTTTCACTAGCTACTTATTTCCCTTGATACCTAACCGAAATTAATAAATGAAGTATCGTTTTAAATATTAAATTATCCGCTTTAGTCACATCATATTTTAAGAAAAAATTTTATCCAAATTTAGCCCGTAAGGGGCAAAAATATCATCATTTCTACCTCACTATTCATCGCATTTTATTCGCGAAATTTTCGCACGGGTCGTCTAGTATAATTAAGATTATTTACTGTTAAGTGTTGATATTTTTAACGAGGTAAGTATGAGCAATTTTGACAACGTAAAGAGTTATTTTGTAATTTTGCTTTTGTTTAGAATTAAAATTTGTAAATAGAAAATTTGAGATGGTTTTTGTTTTTTTATTTATCTTACTTTAGTGAGATTTCATTTATTTCAAACATTTATGAAATGCTTTTGTTCTAAAATGCTCTATTCTAACATCTATTTTGTTTAACAGTGAAAATTTTACCTAACTTTACTAAATGAACAATTTATTTAAACTTTACAAAATATGAATAAAGTCGCCCCGTAACCCGAACGCGACGCAACTCGATCCGATGCTTCATATATTAGTGCTCGTTTATGTCAAAAGTAACGAGTAACGAAACAATACCATAGTAACGAATTCGTCCCGTACACGGTGCTACTCGTTGCGTAAGGCAAGATCATGTCTTCTGTAGCATGCTTTGGGTCCTGCGCTGCATAATCCTTTAAAGGTCCGCGCTCACTAGGGCGGGCCGCATCGCGTCGCGTCGCATCGCAGAAATGCGTCTGTAAACGCTTACATTGATTCTAATGGGGTAACGCACACCAGAGTCGGGTCGAGTCGGGGCGGGGCGGGCCGCGTCGCACTGCCGGATCGCTTGGCCAGGCGTATTTTTCCGCCTGTGCGCCTCGATGCGCTGAGTCACGACCAGGTTTGCGATAGGAGCTCCAACAGCACTGACTGACTTTTGTAACTTGTGTGTTCCTAATTCCGTGAATTAACTACATTACTTCAACAAAATTAGCTTCAAATTTGCACGCAGGATGGTGGATGATTTCTGAAAAAATATAAGTAATTACAATCTGAAAATTTAATTACTTTATGAAATTTAATAAAGATTTAAAAATTATAAAATTTCTAGCTCATGCTCATTTGTTCTTTGCTTGTATGTTTTAACTTAAACTATTCAAACGTAATGGATGAAGAGTACTGCATCTCATTAGTAATGACTTTCAAAGAGTTTTATGATTTACAAGACGCAAAATATAATAACAAAAAAATATATATATTTGGGAGGAAATAGGAAACTAGTTAAAACAACCAGGTATAATGTCATGTTTCGTATTTTATTTTTTGTTTATTTTACGTGTGTATTATAATTTTCTATCACTTTCTTTAAATGCCACTTCTAAAGCTTTGTGTTAACAATTAACCTAATTGTTTAAAAATATTTTGTGAAATTATTCTAAATCTTAATGATTTCTGATGTAACATAGAAACCTGTGTAAGTCAAGTATTGAAATTTCTTTGTTGTCATATTCGTTCTTACTTTCTGCAACCCAATTCAAATATTGTTAATCAAAAGGTTGTGAATGCAGCACGTGGCTAGTATTACTTTATTTATCTTATTAGGTAACACCGTCATTCTTCTTTCACAGATTTGAAACCTTCTACCTATAACACCAAAGCAGGTATCGATCACCCTCCATAGTTTATTGAGCCTGTAATTGAAAGTTCGTTTCTCTTCATTTCATTTTATCTGATATTCTGAAATAGGCCTCATTTACTACTATCACATATTGCATCACTATTACATATTGCATTTTATCTCACTTGTCAACGTGAAAATTCAGTTTTCCTGCAGCTATTGCCTCACCTAAATTATTGTAGCTAAATGTTTTGCCATCTTAATTTTTTTCCAATCCTCCTGCGACCAAAATGCAACTGCAACTGAAAGGGCTATTAAAACCATGAAAAACATTCATTTTTCTGCATTAAAAATAAAGAGAACCGCAATTCTGTAGAACTTTTGTAACATTTTTGCCATATAATGTGCCTAATAAACCAATTCCCTTTTCTGCTTAATTTTCTTCAATGAATAGGGCTATATAAAAGTAAGAGCCCTTTGTCTGAAGTGTCCATTTGTAGTGCAGAAGCGGCTGAGTAATCGTCGAGAATCGAAGGCGGTGACAAAAGAAATGCGACTCGCTGCGTCCAAATGTGCGTTGCAGCATTTTCGCTCAATGCGATGCGACCCGATAGGCCCAATTCACACAGAAGGCCCAATTCAGACAGAAGGGACGTGGCGCGGACGTCGGGCTGAGACGGAGCGCGGACGCGGGGCGGACGTGGCCTGTTCAGTCCCAACAGAAGAGACGCAGAAGGGACTCGCGCGCGACATGGTTTCTACCATGACTTCATCTGACGATGAAGATGTTTTAACCTTACTACATTTAAATCATATTCAATATAACAGTAGTTTCTGGGTTCATCCTTTATGGCAGAAAAAAAGGGAAGAAGTATGGAATTTTTGACGTGAGTTGGAAATGTATCCTGAACGTTTTCAAAATTTTTACAGAATGTCTCAACCATGTTTCTTTTATCTACTGAACAAAATTAATGATGGCATACAGAAAAAAATCTACCAACTGGAGATCACCAGTTTGTCTAAAAGAGAGGATGTTAATTACATTAAGGTAAGTAATCAAAACACAAACCTTTATTTGAAAAAAAAAAATACTAAAACGAAAGAAGTCTTTCAATGTATAACTATCTGTTTTCACATCAGTCTCTGCAGTCTCTGTGCTGTATTTGATGATAATGTAATATATGGTAGAGTGGAGATGTCGATGTGCCGATACCAGCAAGTTGTTGGCGTTATCAGGATTTTCGTCACTGGTTACAGACGATAAGTCCGAGGAATTCTGTTCAAAATTCCTATTTTGATTTTTCGTTTTTGTTGTGCTGTCATAGATTTCATATCTGCCAAATTCTTTGCAAAAAAACCATATCTGGATCAAGTTCTAGAGCTTTTGGTTCATGTTTATTTTTTTTAACAATTTATATTTTTGTTGAAAGTATTTCAACGTTTCTATAAACTGTGGAATTTACCCAACTGTACAGTGTTGATGGAAAACACATCAGAATAAAAGCTCCGCCAAAATCAGGTTCCGCCTTTGTCAATTACAAAGGATTCTTTTCTACAGTACAACATCTGCATCTGTCACTGCTAACAAGCAGTGACAGATGCGGATGGCTTATTTGTTACTGTAAACATAGGCGAATACGGCCGAAACAATGATGGTCGAGCGTTTAATCGCAGCAATTTTGGAAAAGCTCTACAACAACAGGGCCTTAAATTATCCGACCCTGCCCCTCTTCCTGGAGAAACAATGAACATCCCTTTCTATTTTATAGCGGATGAAGCATTCCCACTGCAACCAAATATTATGAAATCTTATTCTCGCAATCAATTATCAAACGGTCGCAGAATATTCAACACCAGGTTATGTAGAGGTAGGAGATGTGTGGAATGTGCTTTTGGCGTATTAACTTCAAAATTCAGGGTCTTGAATACATTAATATGTTTCTCTCCTTCTAAAACTGATTTACTGATTCAAGCCATGTGCGTTTTTCACAACGCAATACGGAAATACGATGGTAAATTTTAAATACCTCACACTGAAAATAATGTAATAGGAAATCCAATGACCGAAGGAAATCCAAGAAGACAAAATGCAAAATACGTAAGAGAGTATTTGTGCAAGTACTTCGTAAAACGTGCACCTATTCCATATCAGGATAGATATTGTGTGTATTAATAACAGTTGCTATAATCTGCTTTTTTAGAAGCTATTGACCACCCTTGTATGTACCTAACAGTAAAAATTTTTAAAACTTTCCTGTTTCATTTAATTCCTTAGTGATCTTTTGCCAGCACTTCCTGTACATTACGATTGCAATAATCTGAACAGTTAAAATCGTACAGTTCGGGAAACTTCTCAATGATTTCACAAAATTGTATATTAAACTCAAAATTTTCACGCATTTTTATAACTGCGAGAATGCGTCGCCTGGAGGTCCGCGCCACGCGCCCGTTCACTGCGCCCCTCGAGACTTCAAAGAGACGCGGCGCGGACCTCAAAGGGGCGCGCCCACGCCCCGCCGCCTCTGTGTGGATTGCGCCATTTGTTAACATAGGAGCGACCTCAAAATGCGCCGCGTCCGCGCCGCGTCTCCGCCCGACGTCCGCGCCGCGTCTCTTCGGCCCAATTCACACAGAAGAGACGCGGCGCGGACGTCGGGCGGAGACGCGGCGCGGACGCGGCGCATTTTGAGGTCGCTCCTATGTTAACAAATGGCGCAATCCACACAGAGGCGGCGGGGCGCGGGCGCGCCCCTTTGAGGTCCGCGCCGCGTCTCTTTGAAGTCTCGAGGGGCGCAGTGAACGGGCGCGTGGCGCGGACCTCCAGGCGACGCATTCTCGCAGTTATAAAAATGCGTGAAAATTTTGAGTTTAATATACAATTTTGTGAAATCATTGAGAAGTTTCCCGAACTGTACGATTTTAACTGTTCAGATTATTGCAATCGTAATGTACAGGAAGTGCTGGCAAAAGATCACTAAGGAATTAAATGAAACAGGAAAGTTTTAAAAAATTTTACTGTTAGGTACATACAAGGGTGGTCAATAGCTTCTAAAAAAGCAGATTATAGCAACTGTTATTAATACACACAATATCTATCCTGATATGGAATAGGTGCACGTTTTACGAAGTACTTGCACAAATACTCTCTTACGTATTTTGCATTTTGTCTTCTTGGATTTCCTTCGGTCATTGGATTTCCTATTACATTATTTTCAGTGTGAGGTATTTAAAATTTACCATCGTATTTCCGTATTGCGTTGTGAAAAACGCACATGGCTTGAATCAGTAAATCAGTTTTAGAAGGAGAGAAACATATTAATGTATTCAAGACCCTGAATTTTGAAGTTAATACGCCAAAAGCACATTCCACACCTCTACATAACCTGGTGTTGAATATTCTGCGACCGTTTGATAATTGATTGCGAGAATAAGATTTCATAATATTTGGTTGCAGTGGGAATGCTTCATCCGCTATAAAATAGAAAGGGATGTTCATTGTTTCTCCAGGAAGAGGGGCAGGGTCGGATAATTTAAGGCCCTGTTGTTGTAGAGCTTTTCCAAAATTGCTGCGATTAAACGCTCGACCATCATTGTTTCGGCCGTATTCGCCTATGTTTACAGTAACAAATAAGCCATCCGCATCTGTCACTGCTTGTTAGCAGTGACAGATGCGGATGTTATACTGTAGAAAAGAATCCTTTGTAATTGACAAAGGCGGAACCTGATTTTGGCTGAGCTTTTATTCTGATGTGTTTTCCATCAACACTGTACAGTTGGGTAAATTCCACAGTTTATAGAAACGTTGAAATACTTTCAACAAAAATATAAATTGTTAAAAAATAAACATGAACCAAAAGCTCTAGAACTTGATCCAGATATGGTTTTTTTTGCAAAGAATTTGGCAGATATGAAATCTATGACAGCACAACAAAAACGAAAAATCAAAATAGGAATTTTGAACAGAATTCCTCGGACTTATCGTCTGTAACCAGTGACGAAAATCCTGATAACGCCAACAACTTGCTGGTATCGGCACATCGACATCTCCACTCTACCATATATTACATTATCATCAAATACAGCACAGAGACTGCAGAGACTGATGTGAAAACAGATAGTTATACATTGAAAGACTTCTTTCGTTTTAGTATTTTTTTTTATTTTTTTTCAAATAAAGGTTTGTGTTTTGATTACTTACCTTAATGTAATTAACATCCTCTCTTTTGGACAAACTGGTGATCTCCAGTTGGTAGATTTTTTTTCTGTATGCCATCATTAATTTTGTTCAGTAGATAAAAGAAACATGGTTGAGACATTCTGTAAAAATTTTGAAAACGTTCAGGATACATTTCCAACTCACGTCAAAAATTCCATACTTCTTCCCTTTTTTCTGCCATAAAGGATGAACCCAGAAACTACTGTTATATTGAATATGATTTAAATGTAGTAAGGTTAAAACATCTTCATCGTCAGATGAAGTCATGGTAGAAACCATGTCGCGCGCGAGTCCCTTCTGCGTCTCTTCTGTTGGGACTGAACAGGCCACGTCCGCGCCGCGTCCGCGCTCCGTCTCAGCCCGACGTCCGCGCCACGTCCCTTCTGTCTGAATTGGGCCATACGATGCGGCGCGCCCTAGTGAGCGCGGACCTTTAGTGTTCTGTTAATAGTGAATATGCTTGGGAGTTGTTTCCACTCTGGTGAAATTTATGTCATATCTGGTAGAGGAATGTGTGTGTTTGTACCCTGAATAAATTAAAGTTTTAACAAACAAACAAAAATGCTACATAATAATGCTCAATTTTACCAAAAGTACCGGGTAGCGATACGATAGTAACGAGTACTAATTGGTTTAGTAACAAATACATACGGGTACACAATTTCTCGTTACTTGTACACCTCTACTTTTAACACAAAACTGAGACAGAAACCAAATGAGAAGAAGAAAATCTATGGAGTAAATGATTAAGAGGAAAAAATTAACAAACAAAAATTCTAGCAGAATTTAAATTGGGCTCATATCTGTCAGCAAGTATGGTACTATTTATTACTAGAAAAGGTCAACTAGAAGATGCATGCTATTGTTTTCGTTCGTGGAACCATGGAGGAAGGAAAAGAAAAGAGGCGAAGCAAGGGACCTTCACCACCGGGCCCCTCCTATCGCATGTGAAAGGCGACCAGAATTCTGAGCAAATTGAAGCCGGCTGCCGCCGCCATGTTAGGGGCAACTGTTCGCGGGAAATTTGTAACCCTCGTACAGTTATATAACAAACCACTGTAGAATGGAAAATTTTATACTGTTAAGGGTCTTCACTTGCTCAAAGAAGATCGAATGATGTTAACCACAAGCTAAATACAGAATTTCCACCGACTATATTAACTTTCGGACTTGTTTTCTTCACTCTGTTAAGATTTTTCTCTCTTACAGCAGGCTAATGCAACTGATCTGGAAAGATGTTAACGTTTCAATAATAGAAACCCATTTATAAATATAATGAAGGTAAACTGACGAAATACAGGTATACAAATTTAAGAGGTCTGAGCCCAAACTAAGGTTTCTTCAGAAGTTGAGCAAACACATTCCTTTCAATTCAAAGACACAATCTGACATTCATAACATTGAAATGAAGAAGATAATCGAGCAGTTCTTTCTGTATGAAGGCAACCAAAAAAGGAAAGGTTTAGGTTTCTATTGTGAATATTTTTTATCTTTTTTTGTTCATTGGTATACTAAGCTCTTTCCCTTCTGAAGACTTCTCAGCACATGGCACAAGCAAATCTAAGCATGATACTCCTTGTTAATCAAATTTTACCAAGGCCAACAAAATATGTATTTTTTCATATTGCATACTACTTGAATTCAAGTGCACCCACTGTTTTGAAATTATAACCTTGTCTGTTAAAGCCAGTTTCCATTCTTTTTTGTTTACAGAGACCAATTTAGTTGGCCAGGTGCCAATGTCTGCATTACCTAATTTTATACAATCATTAATCTATAGAATAAAATTTCTAAATTAATGACAATCATATCATTCATATGAGAATAAAAGGGATATAAATACAAGAAAATAACTTTTTTACTTCTTTATTGATTATAAAATAATACAGTTTTGTTTAATTTATGTCTGATTGACAATGCCTGTTTTTCATTGTGTATTTTTGCAGCATGATACATTCTCATTCTGACAAACATATCAATAATTTTCTTTGTAATCAGGATAATATGATTTTCAGGATAAACATTTTCAAACATGTGATCACTAAGATCAGTAAACAAATTATTAAAGTTACATTCCTGCAAAATAACTATTTTTAATTTTTGCTTTAAATCACATTTCATATCACATTGAATGAATTCATTGCTTATACATCTCTCAGCAATTTTGCACATATGTACAACGCTTAATGAGAGATAATGCAATCCACCATTATTCTTAGCAGCAATAAACAAAGTAGTAGAGGAAACATTCTTTTCTGCAAACAGAACAGATGTACAAATACTGCAAGAGAAGATCTTTGCAACTTTCATGGCAATAAATCCTGAAATATAAACAATTACGGTACATTTTCAATATAATTGGAAAGATTTTCTGAAAGGGTATAATCTGAAAACAATTCCTGATCAGTCATAATTGACGGCATTTCCAGGGAATCTTGTCCTAACAATTTGTTTCTAGAAAACAACACAGGATCCATTTTCAATGAGATTGTGTGCCCACTCTGCAGTATTACAGTTGTGTCTTGGGGAGTACAATAACCACGATTGCTTGATTTAATGCAATTAAATACAAGAAGCTGTTTGTATGCAGCTTTGAACTTCATCACATTAGGATTATTGTTCCAACCTAAACGTCCTCTAATACAAGAAAAAAACATTTCCACGTGGTCCTGACTCATTGTACATGGGAATATATAAGAACTTCTTGCTCTGAATTAAATCTTGAAACAGGCCCCTAAGTATATGAATGAGACTTAGAAATCCTAAAACAAAAACCTTCCTTGGGGACTCTATCAAACAAATTCCATCTTCCCTTTTAAGATTTACTATATATGATTCTGCTTCCTTGAGGAATGCAGCAACAGCTTGAATTTTTTTTTCAGACAGGGCTGATTTAAATCCCTTAGCAAGTTTATTCATTGAATTGCCCAAGTCAAAGAGCCTGTCAAAAATTTCACAATATTTAGCAGTTGCTGAACATTCTGTGAAATTAGGATGTTTTAAATCCCTTTCCAAAAATTCCAGGGCTCTGGCTACTGAAGAACTTAACATCTGTACTGCTAAGTTTACTTTCATTTTTTGTGTTGCAAAAATAACATGCTTTCGCCTTAACTTATTTGAAAGAGATAACCCTTCTTTCTCCTGGAAAAAACTTAAATCTACAATATACTGCCATTTTATTAATCTACCTTGCTGTTTTTTCAACACTTTCATGTCCCCCCAAGACATTCCTTGCCAATTTCATCATATGGCACGGATCCAACAAAACATAAACACTGTCCCCAGTGGCAGGATGTTTAAAAGATGATCTGAACTCATCTGCATTAAAATTACACCCTAACTGTCTTGCCATACACAAGTTTGTGGAAAGTCCATCACATGTCACACATACAATACGAACTCTAACATCATTTAAAATTTTTAGACTTTGCAGTATAATGTTGCATTTATCACTACTACTTATGCCATCCCCTAAAAAGTAACCTATAGGGATTTTCCAAGAAGCATTAATAGCAACACACATTACCACCAAAGCTTCCTTTGCTTCCCTTCCTTCTTCACTTGCAGCACAATGTATATGACCCATGTTCACATAAACCACAAATTCTCCACCATTCCACAGTATGCCTTTTCTGATGACCATCTCATCTAGTATTAAACATCCATATATTTCATATTTACAAAGAGAGGTAAACTGTTCAATATAAGCTAATGACTCTGGATTGCCACCAATCACATTGTACCATCTACGAAGTGTAGATGGATGAGGTAAACAATTGTCAAATGATTTTCTGACAAATTTGTACACTGCAGGTGAATGAAAATACAAAGTCAAGGCAAATGTTTTTAATTTGTTACTGTAACCAACATTTCTGCCAGATTTTGACAGAGCAACCAACTCTGAAAAACCACTAAAAAAATAATTCTCTAAAATATGGCTCACATATCCAGTAATTAGACACTTTTCTTTTAACTCTTGCACCAACTGTGACATAGAATCAATTTTCTTGCACTTTGTTATGTTCTTGGCTACTTCCTTTTCATATTTGTTCTTGTACTTAACAATGCTGTAGTTTTTCCTCTCTATTAATGCTTCATATTTCACACATTTTACAGATTTTGCTATGTCATATGTATGGTCATGCTGCACATAGTACTCTTGTTTCCTGACTTCATGATAAACATTTTCAGAAAGAACTGGGATATTTCTTTCCTTTGGAAGTGGTCTGGCAACAGTCTTCTGAAAAATATTACACACTGTTGATAGTATACATTTCACATACCATGGTAGTAATAATTTACCCAAATATTTATTCACAGATAGAGTATTACTTCTACATATGGTGCAGCTAAAATAACAAAGCTTTGATACTACAGCATTTTGCATATACATTATTGCAAAGCTTGTAGTCCTTACCTTCGATATATTGTCTGGAAAGCGGAAAATTGTTGGCACTGCAGAAGGTTTCAGGATCTTTTTATTTCCGTTTTTCGAAAAACTTTCTTTTTCAAAATGTTGGGAACATATTTCACTATGTTCTGTGGGAGTAAAACTGTCCCGGCGTATTTTAGCTAACCACTCCCTCAATTTATTTAAATCTCGGAGCGGAAATCTGTATCGAAAGAAAATATTAAACACGGTCAAACCACATACAGGCAATAAGATAGTAGAAGATTCGCAACTTATTTAATTGCATACTTATTAGTGAAATGATAAATTTGTGCCTCTTGTAGCACGGTTGGTGCATATGCAGCAGAAGACTTAACTGTGGTACAAAACAATTGGAAGCCAAAAAATACGAACACTCCATAGCGACGACACATATCAACTGTACAAAGGTATACACTGAAAGCTACCAGTTGCCCCCAAAATGGCGGCAGCCGCAACGTTCAATTTGCGAAGGAACACTAGCGCCGTTGCTCCTTCTAATGTATAATACACTCCTGGAAGTAAAATAAGAACACATTTACGCCGGTGTGTAAGACCCACCATACTTGCTCCGGACACTACGAGAAGGCTGTACAAGCAATGATCAAACGCACGTCACAGCGGACACACCAGGAACAGCAGTGTTGGCCGTCGAAGGGCGCTAGCTGCGCAGCGCTTGGGCACCGCCGCAGTCAGTGTCAGCCAGTTTGCCGTGGCATACGGAGCTCCATCTCAGTCTTTAACACTGGTAGCATGCCGCGACAGCGTGTATGTGAACAGTATGTGCAGTTGACGGACTTTGAGCGAGGGCGTATAGTGGGCATGCTGGAGGCCGGGTGGACGTACCGCCGAATTGCTCAACATGTGGAGCGCGAGGTCTCCACAGTACATCGATGTTGTTGCCAGTGGTCGGCGGAAGGTGCACGTGCCCCTCGACCTGGGTCCGGACAGCAGCGACGCACGGACGCACGCCAAGACCGTCGCATCCTACGCAGTGCCGTAGGGGACCGCACCGCCACTTCCCGGCAAATTAGGGACACTGTTGCTCCTGGGGTATCAGAGAGGACCATTCGCAACCGTCTCCATGAAGCTGGGCTACGGTCCCGCGCACCGTTAGGTCGTCTTCCGCTTACGCCCCAACATCGTGCAGCCCGCCTGCAGTGGTGTCGCGACAGGCATGTATGGAGGGACGAATGGAGACGTTTCGTCTTCAGTGATGAGAGTCGCTTCTGCCTTGGTGCCAATGATGGTCGTATGCGTGTTTGGCGCCATGCAGGTGAGCGCCACAATCAGGACTGCATACGACCGTGGCACACAGGGCCAACACCCGGCATCATGGTGTGGGGAGTGATCTCCTACACTGGCCGTACACCTCTGGTAATCGTCGAGGGAACACTGAACAGTGCACGGTACATTCAAACCATCATCGAACCCATTGTTCTACCATTCCTAGACCGGCAAGGGAACATACTGTTCGAACAGGACAATGCACGTCCACATGTATCCCGTGCCACCCAATGTGCTCTAGAAGGTGTAAGTCAACTACCCTGGCAAGCGAGATCTCCGGATCTGTCCACCATTGAACATGTTTGGGACTGGATGAAACGTCGTCTCACGCGGTCTGCACGTCCAGCACGAACGTTGGTCCAGCTGAGGCTCCAGGTGGAAATGGCTTGGCATGCCGTTCCACAGGACTACATCCAGCACCACTACGATCGTCTCCATGGGAGAATTGCAGCCTGCATTGCTGCGAAAGGAGGATATACACGGTACTAGTGCCGACATTGTGCATGCTCTGTTGCCTGTGTCTATGTGCCTATGGTTCTGTCTGTGTGATCATGTGTTGTATCTGACCCCAGGAATGTGTATATAAAGTTTCCCATTCCTGGGACAATGAATTCACGGTGTTCTTATTTCAATTTCCAGGAGTGTATTTAAACTTCTTTGTTCAGCACGCACTGGAGTGAAATCGGGTAGAGAGAAGTGGGGTGGGGAGGTCGCCATATTGGATTTCCTTAGAAACACGGGGAGTATGCACAAAAAACCCAAGGGGATGATACGATAACCGTGGCACCGCAATTTGATGATGGATTGTTGTCGACGAAACAAATCATAAATTAAGAACAAATTTTTTGAAATCCTGCATAGATAGATAGATATGTTCACTTTGATCCCACGTGAGAATAATCTCGGGGATGTGGAAATGCAGAGTGGGTGTTTTATTTTTGGCTATCCCTTGTGATTAGGTTGAAACGCAGCCTGGACCAAAATTAAAACGTCACCAAAGCCACAAGGAACTTTACCTATAACTAAATTTTGATCGTCGATATCTCCAGAACTAAGGGAGATATCACAAAATTTTACTCTTGATTTTCGATTATTCTTGCTGATTTACATGAGAATCAAACGTCAAACTGCATCGCCACGGTTATGATAGTGCAGACCATCTCAACACACAAAATTAATTGCGAACTACAGACTTTCAACACTTGTTTACAATAAGGCTAATCTATTAGGTGCAAAAGAGATTAGCTTTGGTGCTGAGCACCCTCTGCCACCCACAATTTTGTGAATTACAGAGTATATATGCAGATGTAGAAAGTAGTAAGATATGCGATTGTCTACACTACAGCAACAAATATTTGGGAACAACGTCACCCTGCTGAGAATGAATAAATCTATAACGATAGGCCCTACTCTTACAGGTGCCAATTAAACAATTCAAGAAAAATAGTTACAATATGACTAACTTATGAAACGATGTTCCAGGTTGTTTCCTGTCTGGTCTGTTTGTGCTACCATACGTAGCACAAGTTGGTATTATAAAAAAACTGAAATATTAGAAAATGTGATATTTACAGCAGCAAACACAGTACAAACAGCGCAATGTTTTAGGAATTTTTCTTATGGTCACCGCGAATGCGCAGTAGGAGCCGAGTGTTTACAGGAGGCTTCACAGATTTAGCGGTATTTCACCTCCACTATTGTCCTTCCTCTATGGGTAGAGTAAAACACATGCTTACCACAGAAAGGAAGTGATATATTTATAAATCACTCTTTATCTCAATAAATGGGAGGAGAACATCAGTGCGGTGAAAACAGGCCTGCACGATAACAATATTTATTTATTTTTACAGCTTTATCAATCCTTGTTTCAGGATGCAGCCAGATGAGCTATAATTTACAGTTTAATGTTACATAATGTTCTAATTCCTTCCAGGCTGATCGGTCTTGAACAACTCTCTTCCAGTTCACGCCTGTTACTCGTCGTAAGTTCTTATCCAAACGATCCAGGTGGGTCTTCCTTTTGTTCTTTGCAGGTTCCTTGGTGTCCAATCCAGAACAGCTGTAGTACATCTGTCGTCTCTTTTTCGAGCAATATGACCAGCCCATTGCCATTTTTGGATCATCACTCTTTCTTTGGTTATCGAACGAATGTAGACAACCATTTTCCTGTCTCTTCTGGTAAACTCTAGCATTGCTCTTTCCATACTTCGCTGGGTAGTCCTCAGTTTTTGTTTTGTGTGACTGTTGAGGGTCCAACTCTGGCAGGCATATGTGAGGACCGGTAATACACATTGTTCAAATATCTGTTGTTGTTTTTTAAAGATGTACTGGCATGTTTGACTTAATACGAGTACTATGGAATTTCTTCCGTATGCTCTGCAGCCCAGCTTTATGCGTCTATAGATCTCAGACTTTGAGTCGCCATGCATGTTGATCCGTTGGCCAAAATAGATGTAGTGTTCTACGGACTCAATAGCAGCTTATTTCATGTCTGCCTTGACTTTTTCTACCTATTTGTGTTGCATGATTTTGATTTTTGACAGGTTTATTTTAAGGCCCACTTCTCTGTAAGCTAACTCTAATTCATTTATCAGTTCTTTTAGCTCTTCCAGACTGTTTGAGAGTAAAACTATACCATCAGCGAATCTTAAGTTGAGACTTCTTCCATTTATTCTTAACCCTCTATATTGTCATTGGATTTTTGGCATTGACAACTCCAGGACTAATGTGAATAGCTTGTGGGATATAAAGTCTCCTTGTTTTACCCCTCTTTCTACTGGGAACTGTTCGGTGGCTTCAGCGATGTTGACAAAGGCAGTGGAAGTACTATAGATGTTATGCAGTATGTTGATATAGCTGAGTAATAGACTGAATCAGAAGCTTTTTCAAAATCGATAAAGGCCAAACATAGTGGCAGAGTGGTATTCATTCGCTCTGTGACGATTGGTTTTGTCGGATGGCCGTTGTGTATAGTCTATACTTGGATAAATTAGTCTCTTAATGTTTACTAACACTTGCGACTCATTTTTCTTCTGCCACACTGTTATTCTTCAGTACTTGTCTGACACCTAAATAAATTGTTTGGGGCTTCAATGGGAACGGAGAATCATGCGGGCTTTACACTAGTCGAATAAAATACTGAAGTCGCTATATTTGATGTTTATTGCAACATTTTGATAATTCTGTCACAAGAAAAATACATCCGCAAACTCCACGCGACGTAATGCCAGCAAAGCTAGGTTTATGTTGCTCAAATATTCTACGACATGTACGAGTACATGAACGAGAATTTGACGGGTACTAGCGGCTCGATCAGTAGTCGATCCGAGGCAGAACTTGCCGCTTCCACAGATCAGATACGAATGGGAAAAGTTACAAGTTGTTTGTTCTACGGTGAACGAACCTAAGCTAAGCGTGAAATTCTGCCACGCACAGTGCATTTCTGCTGAGCAGGCGGCAGCGGCTCCGATTGTCTGAAGCCCAGCGTTTTATTGCACGTATGCCATAGGCTCTCACTTGATAAAGTAAAAATACAAGTATCTAAAAGAACTAAAATGTTCCCATTGCAGCTCGACTTATTACTTCGTGGATGACTTGGCTGTGTTCTACCGTGCTGAATCCTGACCTAAGGCCAGCCTGTTCGACTGGTTGTTCTGTGTCCAGAGTAGAACTGATGCAGTTATTGATGACCTTCGTAAACACTTTGTAAACGATGGGAAGCAGGCTGATGGGGCGGTAGTTCCTAATGTGGTAGCGACTGCCTTTTTTGTGCAGCAACACAATCATTGTTTTGTTCTAGCTGGATGGTATATTTTCCTATTAAAGGCATTGTGAAAATACCTTAGTTAGGTGTCTACAGATTTCTTCTCCAGTCAATTTGAGTACATCAAATGATAGGCCGTCATAACCACTAGCTGATCCTTTTTTCATTGCATTCACTGCCCTTCTAACTTCAGATGGGAGGACTTCAGGAATTGGCGAGTGTGGGCTTGATGTTATTATAGGATTTTCATCTTGCTTTCTATATAAGACCTGATAGAAGTTCCTGATGTGGTCCAATATACTGTCGTTTTGTCTGTAATTCCATCGTCTAAAGCTATTATTTGTTTCCTTCCTATCATTAATCTTGCTTTGATTTCTTATAGCCTTTCTTGTTTTCTGTAACTAATGTAACCATGTTTTCATTATATTTCTTGATGTCAGCTGTTATTTCTTTTCCAATGGTCTTGCACAGTTCAGCATGTTCAATTAGATTTCTTTGAGGTTTTAGTTTCATTTTCATTCATTTATTCAAGAGGGTTTTTGTGTCATTACTAATTTGGTGGATTTAACAGTTCCTCCAATTTCATAGCTAAAGTGTTAATAGTTGATGCTAGATTTCCACTGGCAGTGATAGCTAGTTTTTCCGATAATGTGAGTTGAAAGATGTCTTTCTTTTCGGTGAGATTGATTATATGTACTGATGTTCTACTGGTTCCTTTTATTAACGTGTGCCTTTCCTGTTTTATACAGATCCTAAGTTTCGCTTGGATCAGCCTTTGATCGCTTCCGGTGTTGATTTCATTTAGAACAGTCTTTAACAAAATGACGGCTGTTGGACAGAATGTAGTCTATGTAATTTTTAGTTTCATGATCTGGACTTCTCCATGTCCACATTCGACTTTTATGGTTTTTTTTTTTAAAATGTGTTCATGTCGTGCATTTTTGTGTGCTCTGCAAATTGCACAAGCCTTTCCCCTCTGTCATTCCTTGTTAGTGTTCCGAACTTGTGGACGATAGAGTTTCCTTGTGCCTACAACGGCATTGAAGTCTCCCATGATAATCTGGAATTAGCAGTCATTGCCTTTGTTGTGCAATTTCGTGACATCTTCGTAGAAAGACTCGACTTCTTAGTCTGAGTGCGAGGATGTTGGAGCTCCTATTGCTGCTTGATCTGAAATGCCTTTTAATCAGTTTAACTCTATTTTTCACATCAGGAAGAACACTCCATTTAGTTTTACCAGGGAGTTTCCATAATGGTACAGGATGTAGTCTGATTTAAGTTCGATACATTCTTCCTTTCCTCCAAAAGGGTAATGGGCAGGTCTTGGAAGGTCCTTGGTGGAGGCTGCCGTGACGAAATTCACTTCCCTAATGCATTTCAGGCATGTTCAATAGGATTCATATATTCAGACCTCGCTGGCCAGTCCATGCGATGAATATCTTCCGCTTCAGGAAATTGATCCACCAGAGCAGCGCAATGCCAACGGGCATTATCGTCCATAAAGAGGAAGTCTGGACCAACCGCATCTCTGAAGAGTCGCACATGTGGTCGCAGTACCTCATCCCAGTATCTCTGAGTGGTAACAGTGTTCCTCGTACCACCAAGGAAGATGTGCAGGTCCATACGGATATTCCACATGATGCCTCCCCACACCATGACGCCACCACCAACGTACTGGTCCCTTTCCAAGATGTTCCTGTGGCCATATCGACTACCAGGTTCTCTTCAGATTAATGTGCGACGGGAATCATTCTGTAAACTGAAGCGGGATTCATCTGTGAAGAGCACATTCCTCCATTCATTCATGGTCTAGTTGCCGACTCCACAGTAAACGGGCCTGTCTATGTGCTGGAGTGAGCGGGACAGACACCGCTGGACGTCTGGCAAACAGGCCTGCCATTCTGAGCCTCCGGTACACAGTTTGGCGGGAAACTGCAATCCCTGAGGTAGCTGTAAGATCTGCAGCCAATTGTCGTGCAGGTGCATTTCGGTTTCATTGGGCAGTTAAGGCCAGATATCAGTCCTGCTGTTGGGTGGTTACTCTTGGTTGACCTGGTACTGCCCTAAGACGAACATCTCCAGTGTCTCCAATGCCTGGAAATGATCCTTTGTGGCACATTCAAGACTGCTGAGACTTTGATCTGTCTGGCCTGCTTCAAGGCGGCCGAGTATTCTACCCTGCAGAACAGGGTCCAAATGGCGTAGATGTGCCATTATGTTGTCCCGTTCACCACGAGGCTATACTCCGCTTACTGTAACAGGACAAGAGTGAGGAATTAGTGGTCTCAGGCGCTGGCCTTGCTTTTATCCTGCAGTTACGCCGCTAGTCAAATCATGGAATACTCCTTTCCTATACAGAGAGAACACTAATGGTTGGTAGGTAAATATTGAGTGCGCTTATCAGCGATCGCTCACATTTCCTTTTTTCAATTTTCAGTATTCCTGATTATGCTTAATTTTTTGACACTAGTGTAATTTTTTAGTGCTGGGCGGCCTCTTCCGCATCCCTTGCCGTACCGAAGTCCTTCTTCTCTGCCAAGCGATTCGTTGAGGTCTTCTCTGTAACCCTGGTAAGGGGCCCCTCACAAGATGCTGCCAGTCGGGCCAAGGTTTTTTTAAGAGCTGTTACTCCTGGCTTGTGACAGGCAGAGCCTGGCTTCTCAGTTGTGGGTCCAGGTTGGCGGGGTTTAACGATATTTAGTTGAAGAAAAATAAATCGGGAAATGGGGAGACTAAAGAGACTGGTAAAAAGAAAAAGAAAGTAATGACATAAGAAACTGTATGGCACTAAGAATCTCACAAAACGACTGAACAAAAAATTAAAAGCAGCACAGAGTTAAACTAATTAAGTATTCAAGAAAAATTTTATGGCATGAAACTGAATCATACATCTTCTATGTAATTAAATTGAGCGGAAGAGATGGCATTCATACGATTTAAGATAAGGATGGTGAAGAAGTTACTGAGTATATGAAAAAGGTGAAATTATTAAGCAACTAGTTTGATGATGTAATGCGGGGCTGTCATTCAGAGATAGTTCTGGAAATATATAAAAAAAAGAACTTTTCCACACAACTACAAATGAGCAGATTTGTTAATTCGAAATAGATACTGATGATATTAGGAGAGAAATAGGCTCCTTAAACAAGATAGAGGGCCTGCTATCCTAATTTTATACCTATTATAAGTGGAACAGTTTGCATAGTTGGATGGGTGGAGGTTTTCGCTCAATAAAACCTTAATGGTTCTCCATCCCGCAAAAGCGAGTAGTTCGTTTAGGAATTGCCGTTGTCATTTCGCATACAGCCACTGCCGAAAGTTAACAAAGAGATTCCTTCCTCGAAGTCGGCACTGCCACACTTTGTATCTTACCGATTTCGCATTCTTAGCTTTTCTACTTGACACAGAAACTTCATTAAAAGCAGAAACGTGTTATATGCAACGCTTTTGTATTCGAAATTATGGCATGACAGGTATTTTTGTAACATTCAACTGTAACTCAAAATGACCAGAAATTAATGAAAATATATTGCCAAATAATACACCGCAATAACTTGATGCAAAAAGCATGGAAACTGGCGCACTTGATAAAAAATGTATTTTTTGTATGTCTTTAAACGTTTTGTACAGGTAGTGGAGTGGTAAATACTTGGTGTACTATTTTTCCATAGACAATAAATTCTGTTGAGACTCAGAATCTGAAAATGAAAGATTTGATTTACCTTTGCCTGACATGACAAAACTACTATGATAATAAAATATCAGCTGCGCTATCTAATGACAGAATGTGGTACTAAAAACATTGATTATTAAACTGTAAATTGATGGTTTCATTGTGAAGTTTGTTGCTGTCGTTGTTAACAAATAATTTAATTTCTCTGGTGCTGCTAACAAATAATTTAATTGCGATGGTGCACAAGTTGCGGTGGCAGTTTCCCTACACACCCATTTTTCACCTTTCTTGTACCCGCCCAATTTTGCTCCCTATGAATTATAATTTCAATCAGGGTATTTGATAAATTATTCATCACTTCCCTTAGCAATTTATTCCAATACCTTACCCCTTTTCAAGAAAAGAAAATTTACCACACAGTTAAGCATGAAATTAAGTTCCAGCCTGTCTGTGGTCATGGTCATCTTCACTCTCCCCCCCCCCTTTTCCTCCCCATTCTTCTGCCAGAATCTTTCCATGACTCATCACTAAGCCCCGGATTTTTAGGATCTAAAAAACCAAATTTAGGTTTATTCAATTCACGTTTTAGGCTTTTATAGGTTTTTAAAGTTCTGATTTAGGAACTTACACATTTTTAAGGCAGATAAAATCAAAAACATTCAATATATGCTGCCATAGTGTTAAAAACATTGTGACTTTAGAATACAATGTCAAGTACTCCTTATAAACTTCTAAAATGACTTAAATCGTTCAAATTAAAACATGCGATATAAACCACTATTATGTTCAAAACATTTCGTCTTTATTATGGATTATAAACCACTCATTTAAAACTTCTAATATGACAGTGAACAATAAAATATTTTGTCAGTTTTTCAAGAGGAAACCCTCTTCTCTCTTCCGTTAAAATTCTCTTGAATGCGGAAAAACTACGCTCAACGCCACCAGAGGCAAGAGGTGTGAACTTCTTATTAGCGATTTCGTTAGGATTCCAAAGGCTTCGTACCGCACTTGTAGCGCTTCTGACTCCAGATCAGAAGGTTGTGTGTTCAAATCACGTCGGGGTCAAAAGTTTTCTTCAATCAAGAAATGTGCAGATCTACAAGGCAATAGTTCGCTTCCTTCAAGACACAGAATTGAAGTTTTGAAGCCTCCAATACTCTGTAAGAAGAAAATAACAAACAAACATTAATGTATAATGCTGGCTAAATGGTCTCAGACCAAAGGCCAAATAAATAAATAAATAAATAGGATTCCTAGGCAGTATTTCTTGTTCCTTTATTCCAGAGGAACGCGGCCTATTTGTTCCATCCTCTTGAAATCTGGACTGCGGGCTAAAACAGACTCCTGCTTCTTACCTACATACACTCAAACGGGTTTAGGAGACACTTTGGCCGTCACTTCTTGGATGATTTGAAGTGCTTCGGTCAACAGTAGAGTGCCTCTTTCCAACTACTTGATTGAAAATTCTAGGTTGTAAAAATTTGACTTGATATATGTCAACTCTCGTACAGCTGGTACTGAGTGCAACACCTTCTTTGCATTTACTATAGCAATAGCTTTGCTTTCATCTAATGATTCGATGACCTCCATGAAGCCAGGTCCCCCATCGTGTCACTACTGGCTCGGGAGGGAGGGGTATCGATGGAAGCTTTTCCCTGAAAGTAATGACTCGACTTGGCGCTTTCAGGAATATTTTCTTCACTGAAGAAATTATCTCGTTAACTACAGGGTGCTGCTCCCGATTTTTTTCAGATACCCGGTGGAGCCCATGAGTTAGGCAGGCAACATGCGTCATTTGGGGATGGAAACCCTTCAACCCCAGCTGCACTGTCTGTCACCAACAACCGCAACTTATCCTCGTGTTTTGGATCTGGCCCCAACACATTTAATGCATCCCTTACAGCAACTGCCACAGTAGAGTGGTTTGTCGTTGGAAGTTCTCCGCATATAATGACATGGGGTATACTAGGTTCCTCACATGCGTGCTTGCCCATACCAACGCAGGCATCTGTCGTCTCATGTACACTTAACCAGATGAAGTGGTCAGCAATGTCCATCTGTATTTCTTCAGTGGTTTTCTCATATAGCTGTGGCAAGTAATTCTTTCTTAAAGTGGATTCATCTGGTATTTTTCTGTTACAAAATTCTTCCAAAAAGGTTTTCATTCTGGAGTGTTGAAACTGGTATATCACTGGCAGTGAGAGCTTCACACAGACGCAGTTTAAACAAATCTTCTATACCTAGCTATGAACTTGTATGAAACTCTGCTTCTGTTTGAAAGCATTTCTCCTGGTAACATTTGCCAAATGAGTTGCTGAATTCTGATACTGTAGAACGTGGGATCGTTTTTTGCAGGTTACTATATAGAAGGCAAAAATAAAAATAGTCCACCTGTATATAATATCCGGGTAATACCCAGTTAATATTATGAAATTTCATCCAGCAGTCTAGATTCTATCACTTTATATTACATTAGAAATGAAAACAAATAAAATCTAATTTACGTTTTAAAATTATAGAAGATATACCTATATAAAACAAATTAAAATTATCGGATTTACACAGGCTTGACAATACATAATTTTTCCCATCTGTAGAAAAGTTCTTATCCGTTCCAAACCACTCTCGCAGGAAACTATTTCTTGAGGATTTCTGTATAGGCATGATGGATTTTAATGAAGGAACTAAAAGTATATAGCCCTACACAATGTTTTAATTTCCGTATTACCACTGAACGATGACGGCATACAACTGTTAATTTCTCAGAAAGGGTTTGTGTTCCTGAGACTGTTAATGTTTAACATGTTATGTTTAAAACTTTCTTTGTCGATTTGTTTCTACTGAACTTAATCCATTCTAAAATCTGAAGTAGCCACACCGTATTGTTACAGCTTTATTCAATGTTACCGTCAACAGTGAGGTTAAAACACATCATTTAACATTGTGGTGAATAGTTATTCCAATCCATTTGTTTTACAAATAAACGTAGCCCGTTTACCCTCCAAGGTCGGCTTCACCCTCGGACTCTGCGAGTGATCATTCCTATAACGCCTACATTAGCAGTTTCTTGGAGCTTAGGATTCATGTAGTAATAGATACAGCTAGGGATGATGACTGGCCGGATCGCCAAGGTGACATTAACTTGGATCAATATGGATGAAGGAAATGAAATTTTTGAGAAGGGGGAAAGGAAGCAATCGTAGCATGTCAATAAGGCATCTGCCTGAAGGGGAAAACGAAAACAACGGAATACCATTTTAGAACAGCCAACGGTGGGGTTCGAACCCATGGCGAGTCCCGAGTCCAGATTACTTGTCTACGACCGGTGTCCCTGAGCTAATCCGGTCGGTCATTTGTTTTATTTAAGTAATAAAATTACAGTCGGACTGGATCAATACATCGAATTAGGTCCTTTTAGGTTCTAAAAATCGAATTAGGTCATTTTAAGCCATAAAATAAAAATTAGGTTATTTTAGGTCTATCAAATTTACGAATATTATTAATTTATATTAAAGACAAAAGAGAAAATTAAAATTTCGAACATATTAGGTAGGGAACAAAATGTGTTCGAACCTAAGAATCCGGGGCTTACTCATCACCAATATAGACATAGTACACTCCCACGACTCTTCAACTTCCTCCTGTCTTCCAGTGAATTCCATTCCTGCTCCCTTATATCATCAGTTACCGATTGTGCTAGGGGGGTAATTTTCAGAGACAAATCTAGCAGCTCTTCTTTTCAGCCCCTACAACTCCTGTATTTGATACTCAAAATGCAGGTCCCATACTACACACCATATTCAAACAACGGTCTGACAAAAGTTTTGCAACCCAATTTTTTTACTTCTCTTGTTGATCTCATCATCACTCTCTCCAACGAGTGATTTTGAAACCTTTTTCTACTACCTGTCCAATGTGTATCCAGTTGAATTTGTTATCAAATGTTACACCAAGGTATTTACATTTCAAGTGTTCAACAAGGAATTCCTTCTTCACCTTAAAATCATAATTAACTTTTAGGTTTTTATCTCTGTACTTAGTAAGCTGACACTTCTTTGCATTCATCTTAATCCAATGTTGACCAACCCAGCTAGATGTCCGGTCCAGATCATCCTGCAGCTGTTCACAGATTTGTTTGTAACCGTGATGTATAATCGAAGCTGGAAGTAAACCATATGCTTAATGAAATGTACACTATTGTTCATTTAAATGTACAATTACCAGGTAAATAATCTTTACAAACGCATCCCAAATGGCTACTTATGTCTAATCGGTAGAACACAAAGGTACAAGTCTCACTGCATGCAGTGATGGATCCACAATTTTTTGAGCCGGGACAAAAAATTGAGATTGCCACCCATGCCCTTACCCTTGAAGTTAATGGCCAATGTAATACCCCATTTCACCCCTCCCACCTAGATCTGGCACTGACTGCTTGATTTATGTTCAGTGCCATTCCTCACTCACTGAGTAAGCATCTTTTGTACACAGACATTCCCTAACTACTATATATTCAACTAGCATTTACCCGGTACTTCACGTGCGTGTTTAGGAATGTGCAAAAATTCTTTATTCGATTTTATTCCATTACCAAATATTAACGTTGAGAGGTAAGAATTCTAAAGGTATTCTTAAAACTTTCCTCTGTTTTCTTGCCCACGATTCATTACTGTAAGGTGCTGTCCTCCACACATAGAGTTTTAAAAAGTTTTTTCTAATTCCTAGATCAATATTTGAAACTAAAACTTTCTCTTTTTCATGAAGGAGATTTTTGCTAGTGCTATTCTGCTTTAATATCATTCCTGCTTCGGCCATAGGTGGTAATTTTGCTTCCCAAGTAACAGAATTCAACTCACTTCTCCAATTGCATTTGATCCTATTTTTACACTCCTGGAAATTGAAATAAGAACACCGTGAATTCATTGTCCCAGGAATGGGAAACTTTATATACACATTCCTGGGGTCAGATACAACACATGATCACACAGACAGAACCATAGGCACATAGACACAGGCAACAGAGCATGCACAATGTCGGCACTAGTACCGTGTATATCCTCCTTTCGCAGCAATGCAGGCTGCAATTCTCCCATGGAGACGATCGTAGTGGTGCTGGATGTAGTCCTGTGGAACGGCATGCCAAGCCATTTCCACCTGGAGCCTCAGCTGGACCAGCGTTCGTGCTTGACGTGCAGACCGCGTGAGACGACGTTTCATCCAGTCCCAAACATGCTCAATGGTGGACAGATCCGGAGATCTCGCTTGCCAGGGTAGTTGACTTACACCTTCTAGAGCACGTTGGGTGGCACGGGATACATGTGGACGTGCATTGTCCTGTTCGAACAGCATGTTCCCTTGCCGGTCTAGGAATGGTAGAACGATGGGTTCGATGATTGTTTGAATGTACCGTGCACTGTTAAGTGTCCCCTCGACGATCACCAGAGGTGTACGGCCAGTGTAGGAGATCGCTCCCCACACCATGATGCCGGGTGTTGGCCCTGTGTGCCTCGGTCGTATGCAGTCCTGATTGTGGCGCTCACCTGCACGGCGCCAAACACGCATACGACCATCATTCGCACCAAGGCAGAAGCGACTCTCATCACTGAAGACGACACGTCTCCATTCGTCCCTCCATACGCGCCTGTCGCGACACCACTGGAGGCGGGCTGCACGATGTTGGGGCGTAAGCGGAAGACGACCTAACGGTGCGCGGGACCGTAGCCCAGCTTCATGGATACGGGTGCGAATGGTCCTCTCTGATACCCCAGGAGCAACAGTGTCCCTAATTTGCCGGGAAGTGGCGGTGCGGTCCCCTACGGCACTGCGTAGGATGCGACGGTCTTGGCGTGCGTCCGTGCGTCGCTGCTGTCCGGATCCAGGTCGACGGGCACGTGCACCTTCCGCCGACAACATCGATGTACTGTGGAGACCTCGCGCCCCACATGTTGAGCAATTCGGCGGTACGTCCACCCGGCCTCCAGCATGCCCACTATACGCCCTCGCTCAAAGTCCGTCAACTGCACATACGGTTCACGTACACGCTGCCGTGGCATGCTACCAGTGTTAAAGACTGAGATGGAGCTGCGTATGCAACGGCAAACTGGCTGACACTGACTGCGGCGGTGCCCAACCGCTGCGCAGCTAGCGCCCTTCGACGGCCAACACTGCTGTTCCTGGTGTGTCCGCTGTGCCGTGCGTTTGATCATTGCTTGTACAGCCCTCTCGTAGTGTCCGGAGCAAGTATGGTGGGTCTTACACACCGGCGTCAATGTGTTCTTATTTCAATTTCCAGGAGTGTATATTTAATCTACTAATATTGGTATCATTTCTGCTACATTTCAACACTTTAGTCTTGCTTCGATTTATATTCAGTCTAAAATCTTCCTTCAGTATTTTCGTCATGCCATTCAGTAATTTCTTAATATCTTCAGCCCTTTCTGCTAACAAGACAATGTCATCAGCAAATCGTAGCATACTGATTTTTTCTCCCTGAACACTTATGCCACATGGAAAACTTTATTTTATTTTCTTTATTGCTTCCTCTGGATACAAGTTAACATTAACCGGGATAGACTACAACCTTGTCTCACACCATTTTTAACCGGCGTTTGTCTTTCATGATTCTATACTTTTATTACAGCCACTTGATTCTTATATAGTTTATAAACTATTCATCTATCTCGATACTTTAGACTTGGCTACTTTAAAATAATGAACGTCTTGTCCCACCTCACATTATCAAAAGCTTTTTCTAAATCAACAAATGCCATAAAGGTATCTTTGTTTTTCTTGATCCGTCCTTCAAGTATTAATCTTAAAGCCAGAATTGCTTCCCTTGTACCGCGATTTTTCCAAAACCCAAACTAATCTTCATCTAATATGTCTTTTACTACCATTTCCATTCTTCTGTATATTATTGTGGTCAGTAATTTTGAAGCTTGTGATGTTAAACTAATGGTGCAATAATTCTCACATTTGTTGGCTTGTGCTTTCTTCGTAAGTCTAAAGATGATACTTTTATTAAAATCAGTTGGAATTTCTTCTGTTTCATAACTTTTTGATATCAGCTTGAATAATCTTTCAATTCCTTCCTCTCCTAGAGATTTAAGAAGTTCTGCAGGGCTATCATCAATTCCAACTGCCTTATTTGTTTTCAAGTCATTCAGAGCTTTATTAAATTCTGTCCTCAAAACAGGATCTCCTAAGTCATCAATGTTGACATCACCTTCCTTTTCCATTGTGCTATTGTTCAAGTCGTCCCCATCATACGGTTTCTCAATGTTTTCCTTCTATTGGTTAGCTCTATTGTCTGAGCTTAAAAGAGGTTTCCCATCAGCAGCTTTAATGCTCACACCACTTTTCTTCATTTCTCCAAAATTCTGTTTGATCTTTCTATATGCAACACCTACTTTACCTACGACCATTTCCTTTTCTACTTCACATTTTTCTTGTAGCCATTTTTCTTTTGCTTTTTTTGCATTTCCTGTTAATTTGATTTCTAAATTGCCTGTATTGCTCTCTTCCTGCTTAATCCCAAGCATTTTTGTACCTTCTCCTCTGATCCATCAGTTCCAAAATTTCTTCTGTGATCCAAGGTTTTCGAGCAGCTTGTTCTCTAATGCCTAATGTTTCTTTACCAGCTTTCATTATTTCAGTCTTTAAAGCATTCCATTCGTCCTCAGTTGAGCTCATTTCAGAGTTACTTCTTAGACCCTGCAAATTTTTCTCTCGTACTAGATTGTTTCAGTTTATTCATTTCCAGTCTGTTCTGCTTATGCTGCTTCCTTATTTGCTTGAATTTCGGCTTGCACTTCGTTACTATCAGATTATGGTCATAGTCTATGTCTGCTCTTGGATCCACTTCACAGTCTAGAACTTGATTTCTGAATCTCTGTTTGACCATGATATAATTAGACGATATCTTCCTGTATCCCCAGGACGTTTGCAGGTGTATATCCTTCTTGCATGGTTCTTAAACAGTGTGTTTGCCACCACTAGCTTATATCTTTCACAAAATACTAACATCCTGCTTCCTCGCTCATTTCTTTCTCATAGACCAAAACTTCCTACAGTATTCCCCCCTTTCCTTCTCCCACTATTGCATTCCAATCACCCATGATTATTAGATTTTCCTTCCCCTTCACATATTGGATTAATTCTTCAATGTCGGTGTATATTTTCTCAATTTCTTCGTCATCTTCCTGTGACGTTGGCATATACACTTGTACTAACATGGTTGGGGCGGGCTTAGTTTCTAACATCATCAAAATAATCCTGTCACTAAACTGTTCATAAAAACTCAACGGTTTTCCTACTTTCTTATTCATTAAAAATCCCACCCTGATGACCCCACTGACAGCTTGTGTGCTAATTATCCTTTGTTCCCCAGAGCAGAAATCCTGTGTGTCCTTCCATTTAACCTCGCTAATCCCAGCAACATTTAACTTAAGTTGTTCGATCTCCCTTTTTAGGTTTTTTAGTCTACCTGCCCTATTCCATGCTCTGACTTGTAGAATGTTTCTATCCATTTTGATGACTCCTCCCTGAGCAGTCCCAACCCAGAGATCTGATTGGGGGACTATTTTACCCAGGAAGAGGCCATCATGATATATGTAATTAGAGAGGATTAAATGTCCTCGGGATGCCCTTTGGGTCTTTAATGCAGTGGTTTCCCTTGCCTTTTGAATCTCCATAAAGTTGATCATTTCTGATTCATCCACCTTTAGGGGCGTTTCCAATCCCAAGGGCAAGAGGGTGCCCTGGACCGCTGCCCGCTCTTCCTGCCTCCTTTTGGAGGCCGTTGGCAAGCAGAGGTTGACATTTGGTTGGATATCTTACCCAAAATAATGATGCATACAAATTCTTAAGAGAAATTTATTGATGTAAAAAAACAAAAAACAAATTTTAAAAAATTATAATAGGATTTATTCAACAACATATTTTAATTGTGCACACAAAATCTCTTTTTTTCTCTGCTATTCCATTGTTTCTTTTGCTACCCTGGATTATGAGTAGTCTATTCATGTAAGGCTACGTTCAGCTGGTCTTCTCTCTCTCTCTCTCAGATGTTTTTCTCTATGCATGTCAGATACTTGCTCTCAAATTCTGGGTGGGTACTGCTACCCATCATACCCATATTAACCCTGTAATTGCATGTCTCTGATGAGATATACCTCATAAGATGCTACATCAATCAAGGGAATGCTGAAGAGTAGGTCTCTTCTCTGTGGTGATTTACATCAAACTCTCCCTTTTATCCCTCATGAGAAACAATCTGGTATGGTGGAAATATCAAATTTATTTAACTGTGGAGCCAGTTTAAACCTTTGTCACTTACCAAAATTCAAAGGTTTTGAATCCCGAGTACAGTAAATGGTTACTGGAGCTTGCTAATGGACAACTGTATTGAAGTGAAAATTCTACATCACGTGCTGACATTGGCTAATTCAAAAACTTTTTGATGAGGGAAATTTACAGTGCGAAACTGAAGCTGAACACATTTGAGCATTTTTTTTTAATCTACTGCTATACTTTACCCCAAGAACGAAGATGTTTTTGAGATCAATGAAGGCGAAACTAAAATGTACCCAAGTTCCAATTCCATCAGATGGAATTTATGACAACATCTCTGTCAGATAGAGTTCCTCAACGAGTTTGATGCCTTCAGGAATATCTTTGTCATAAACTGAATCTAAGAACTGCTGCTATTGGAAAAACTCAACAAAACAAGGGTTATGCAATTGAATACGGTTAATAATGACACATTTGTGCCCCAATTTGATTATTGTGGGGATGTTGACCAGATCTGCCAAGCTTGAGTTTTTGCATGTGTAACATACATAATCCTCTGAAAACCCAAAAGAGGTTGTGGCCATTTATTACAAATCGAAAGAAAGCAAATCTCTCTCATGCTGGCATTTGTCATTACGATTAACAAGTCCCAAAGACAGAAGATAGAAAAAGTAGGTATTTACCAACCTGATCCTCTTTCAGTGCTTCTGGGAGAAGACACACAGCAGACAGTGGGATACTGCAGAGAGGCACTTACAGCAGATGTGTTGTGAATCTCATTCACCATGGTCTTTTTGACATGATACAGAACCAGTTAGTTAGGTGAACTGAGCAAGGTGGAGGAGAGTGGGAGGAACGTGATGCCATGCAAGTGTGTTGGTGGCTGGGACCTTCGTTCTGGCTCTGTTTGTCACAGAACCTGAGGACGACTGCAGAATACGTTGTCAAAAGCTCATCTTTACACAACATCATCCAGCAGTAAACCATCAAAGATTACATCCAATGATGTGTCAGGAAAGTCTTAATTCACGAAACTTAATAGTGATGGATGGGACAGCTTAAACACAAATCAGCATGAATCGACATTTCATACAAATATTATTGCAATATTCTGCATTGTTTGCGATAGGCAAGGACATTAATGAATAGAAAGAAAAACTTTTTTTCAAAACTTCATTGGACAATTTATATGAGTATGAGCGCTTTCCATATAATCAACAAATTTTTGCAGTGTATTGATCTCATGTGGCAAAGCTATGAAAGCATTATTTAATGGAAGAAATAGAAAGGCTGAAAAGGAGACTGTCTCGAATGTGCATCATAATTGAATCAAAACCATAAAGTCATGCATGGCTGCAACGTCCTCACTGATTTTGTGTAGCTAAAAATGAAAAGTGCCAGATCTGTAGTTCTGGATGTTAGTGATAAGTTAATTTTCACTGAAAAACTTTTGGACAGCTATAAATAGCTAGTCTTTATAAAGTAACTATTTATTCATCAGGAACCAAAAGAATCAAAGTTTTTTTTAGAAATGGTCAAAACCCTGCAATCATTCTTTAGTTTTTATTGATTTTTTTCAGGTTATATGCCTCATTGAGATCATTAGAAGAAGGGAGGGAGGGGACAAGGAACGTGAAGGAATTCGGTCATAGATTTTTTTTTAGGTACAATCCTGGCATTTCATGGAATGATTTAGGGTACGATGGGAAACCCAAATCTGGATGGGGATTAAAACTTGCATCATCATGAACGCATTTCCTAAATTCCAGATCCAAACATTACTACTCCCACACTTGATTCTGTAATTTTTATTGAAAAAGTAGGAGCAAATTCTGCAGCAGCATATATTACTAATAGAAAACAAAATATCACATAAGAGGTTTATTTATAAATATGCAAATAAATAACTACAAAAGAAATATCAGGCCATCAATTTTGTAATTGAAAGTAGCATTTTAATTTGAATAGATATATTCAGCATTTAGGAATAAAAATGAAATAGTAAAACAACTGTTAATCTTTGGATGATGCATCAGTCAGTTTATACAGAATAACAAAATGTTTGCTATAAACAGTATTATAAAATATTCTAACAATAATAGCTCTGAACCAGTATTAATATGGTCAACAACAGTTTACTGTGATTATGTGAGTACCAGTATATAATTTTCTCACAAAAACAAAATTACTCCACTCAGTCTTGATGGTAAATTCACACTGGCAGTAATATTTATTTAAGATTATAACAACAGATTTCAATATTGCCACAATTATGCTTTCAAACAAAACATTGAGGACTTATTTGTTTCACAAATAGTATTTAGGACAAATATAAAAACCTGAAAGGAACATTCACTTGTCAAAAAAATTCTCTGAAAGAAATTTAAAGATTATTCACAGGACAAAATAATTGCATGATCATGTTTATTGGAAATTTACTGCAAACTGAAATAGTAGGTTCTAAAACTGAAAGCTGTTTTCATATGTTATCTATGATGGTATGTACCAGTATTCTGTTGACATATTTATTTTAACTGTCTGTAGAAGTTAGTCTGTCCAAATATATGGAGTACTGAAGTATTTGCTACTCAGACTTCAGTTTTATTTTTGTATTTTTAGGAGAATGTACCTTACAGAATGTACTAGATCAGTGGTTCCCAATTAGTGGTCTGCATATATAACCCAGGGGTATGAGAGGTTGCTTCAATGCAATAATCTCTTGGTTAAGGTAACCAAAAAGATAATTGGAAAAAATTACACAAGCATTACTAAAGCCAAAATATATTTTAAGACAATCAAACAGTGACTGTGAAATATATGCTGTGGTTGTATGAAGTACTTGAAAAACTAGTAGCTGAAGACAATGGTGAGATGTCTGCCGAGTGTTGGACGGCAATGTGGTGTCATTTGAATTAACTTCAATCGATGATAAAAAAAACTGTCAGCGTGGACCAGTGTCAGTCAAGTGTGAACTAATCTGAATACATATGTGTGTTACTGTGCCTATCTATTGTGTTGCTAATTATTTATTAATATAATACTTGCATCACATTAGTTGTCCCTGATAGTATATATTTACCTTTGCGTATAGTAAATTATTAATTTTTTTTAATTAGTTCTGAATACAGATCAAGCATTAACACGTAATTGCATGATGCACATTGTTTCCAAAAACAAAACACATAGTTATGACAATGCAATAATATGGTGCTGCAGCCAGGATCATTTTTTGTTCACTAATACAGGTTGGTTATAAAAGCTTGTGAACAATAAGTTATTTTTGTTTAAAACTTATTTTAAATAGGATGAAAAGGGTTATGGTTTGTAAAAATTTTTAGTTTCTTCAGTTCTATGCGTGTTCGCGGTTTTTGATCTTTTACGTATTCCGAGTGTATTAATTTCAAAAATACTAAAGGTGAGTCAATAGGTACATCTCTTCCTTATGGAATGGTGGCTGATAGGTCATCAAAAGTCTGATGATGTATCAAACAATACTGAACAATTAATTGTCCCCTTATGATGAATCACCATCTACCAATATTAAGACACAAAAAACTTCTCTCAAAAAAAGAAATATGATGAGAGTTATATTCAGTTTGTTTTACAAGATCCAAGGACCCTGATTCTCCTTCGCCACAGTGTGTCATTTGTGTGGAGACACTTTCAAATCATTCACTAAAACCACTTTTACTACATCACCATTTTGAATCTAAACAAAGGGGAAAAGCTGTAGAGCCACTATCCCTGAATACGAATGTCAACATGCTGTAAACATCTTTCAGATTTAGTTATTTAATTGCTAAGCAATCAAAACCACCCAATGTTGGGAAAAACCCCATCCATCCAGCAGCAAAAGAGATAGTAAAATGTATGTTTGGAGAAAAAACGGCATGAGAAATTGGTTATTCCTACGTTAAATAGCAGTGTCTCTCATCATATTGCAAACTTGTCAGATAATCTGAAAAGCCAGCAAACTCAGCTCATTTTAAAAAGCAATAAAATTACTATACAACTTGATGAATCTACAGATATACTTGGGTCAACTTTCGATATTAGTTTGATACATCAAATCCACAAAGGTCCACAAAGAGTTCCTACTTTCTGTTTCATAGCAACAGGAATGATATCTTTCATATGGCTGATGGTTTTGTCAAAGAAAACAAAATAGATTGGTGAAAATGTGTGGGCAATGGTGCCAGGGCAATGACTAGTAATTTTTCAGAACTTGAAAAGCGGGTACAAGATGTAACTCCGTTAACTTAATCAAGGCCTGTTGTATAAACTTGAGAATTTTTGTCAACATTTGCAAAGGGCTTGGTAGTGAACATGAAACCCTGGTTTACATACTGAAAAACACTGGCTGTCTAGGGGAAGATTTATTTTGAGAACGTTTGAGTTAAGACATGAAACTGAGTTTTTATTGGTTGGGCAAGGGTAACAGAAGTACAAACACGCAGATTGACCCTTCATGGCTGCAAAAATTGGCTTACTTGTCAGATATTTTCACCAGATTGGATGAGCTGAATTTGGGACTTCAAGACCATGATACAACCCTATTTAGTGCACAGGAAAAAGTTGGATCAACTATTTAAAAAATGTTTCTCTGGACATCTTTGATTGAAAAATGTAAATATTATCAGTTTCCAAACCCTTTTTTTATTTTTTAAATGACTTCTTCAACTTTAAATGAAGGTATAAAATCAGTCATCATATGCAAGTTGCAAAATTTGTCAACAAAGTTACACAGCTATTTTCCAAAAATAACATCATAATTAAACTTAATAAACAATCAATTCGCAATACATTCCACTGACCATATACCTATCTGTGGCCAAGAGTAATTAATAATCATTTCATGCAACAACAGACTCAAGAGTCAATTTGTAGAGCAATCTCGCTGGTACCATACAATACATTAAATACAATAAATTTTTGGAATGAACCAAAAAAACGTTTATTATGTCAGCAAAGCAGCAATAACATTTTGCCAATTAAAAAGAAATTTCTCAAATTTGTCCCATTAAACCTATCAATTGAGTTTTTCATCGTTAAAATTGTTATAACAACACTTTTAGAAATTTGTTGATTTTTTATTATGTTCGTTATTGGATTAAAATTGAAATACTGGTTTCAAAACACTGGTTTCACATTTTATTTATCATTTTAGTTATAAGTGGTACACAAGGTTAATCTCTTTCTCGGAGGGGTAATCAGGAAAATCTAACTGGGAACCACTTTACTAGATGGTGTAACAAGAATTATTAGAAGCTCATTTAAATAATATAATACCACTGTGTGAACAACTTGAGTAGTGCACCTGTATTTAAAATAAATGGACAGACAGGGTTGCATATGCCAACTGATTTTGTTAGAATGTAAATGGAGGAAAATAAGCTGACTGTAGTCACATTCTTAAAAACAGGTAAAATTAATAAAGCATCAGTACCAAATTACACAGTTATAATCATAACGACAGTTCATTATAATTTACTTAACATAAAAATTACCAATATTAGTATAAAAACTGAATGGAAGTGAGACAGTCAATGTCAAACTGATTTTGAGACAAAGCAATAACCGGTAAACTAACTAATTATTATTATTATTAAAACATTAGGCAGTGCAATGACATTGGATATTTCTGTGCTTTACATTTGAAATATGTATAATCTAATTCAGTTTAAGCTTGTCACAAAAATAGCATAATAAATGTTCTTAGATGGTAGTTTAAATATGAGTGTTCACAATAATTGCAATAATTATTATGATATGGCTTATTGCAACTCATTTTCACATCTGATGGAAATTTCTTCTAGATATTTTCTCCCTCTAACCATTTCCTAACTTTGTAAAATAATGTTGTTCCTCAACAGATTATTTAAAAAAAAAAACTGTTAGAGTACCAGCTTCCCATCTAGATCATTTTAACTAGCACTGGTAAGTTTAAGTTTTAGTTCAAGTAAAACCTAAACTAAAAAAATTTAATAGCTTACATCTTCATGGAATATTACTACCACCAGCTAAATAACAATTAACACCACATTCTACATCACTGATTACTTTGTTTCTCATCAAACCCATGATACTTTTTTTGGTATCCTGCTATTTAATCAGCTGTGACTGTATTGAAGTAAGGTTTCATGTCAACCTTATGCCATAAATGAAAGTTATTTTCATAAGTATGCATTTAAATTTCTTGTTGCTATTATGCAAGTTTTTAAACATCACATTAAAATGCAGATTTTTTTTTGTTAATAAGTTTTCATTGCATTTTAAAAAATGCTAACCTCCATTTTCAAGACAAGTGTAAAACTGAGCAATCTGAAGTATGATACACTACACATATTTGTACTTATTACAAGAATACTTTTTAGAACAGCATGTTCATTTCAAGGCAACAAAATTAATACTGCAATAAAAATGGGTTCATAATTTTTGTACATCTATACAACTATTTAAATAACTAAAATACTATCAACTGAATTGCTCACAATTGCTTTTAAAACAGGGGGGGGGGGGGGGAAGAGAAAAAAAAGAGAGAGAAAAAAAAGGAAAATCAACAATGTTATGGAAAAACACCAAGAACACTATTCTGTCCTGAGTTGAAGGATTCCTTATAATAGTGCTGGGTGTTAAACCCAAATATGAAAATGAATGCTTCCATACAGCTAGAGGCTCAATAAAAAATTCATATTTTGAATCTCTTCCCAAATGATACATCACTATTAGTAATAACCTCCTCAGCAATCTCTTTCACACTTTTATTTGCGCCTCTAACCAATACCTTTGTTTTACTACTATAACTGAGAAAGTTTTTTTTTTTCTTTCACAAAATCTGCCAGTAACAAATAAATAAATTCTGGATTAGAGCTTGTCAGAAAATCAACCTTGATATTTGTTTTTTCTTGAAGCCCTCATCCCAAATTATCACTATGGAAGAATCCACTTTACTTGTATTATTTCTTCTTTGGTTCCAAAGAAGAAATAAATATCCAATGGGCAAGGATTTTACAGAGATATTACAACTCGGGCTACAATCTAAAACAACAGTTAATTCACATTTGAAATGCAAAACAATAAAATAAATAATGTACACTTCTCATCCTTTAAAAAAAGATATTCTAGCCACAACTAATATTTTTGGTGCTGCATAAATGGTAGCAATTAATAAAATATTCATTACAAGTTCATTATTGGTATCAAAATAGATTGAAGTCTGTATGCAGAGTGCTTTCAAATAGGCCAGGTAATAATTGTACAAAATCTTCATGGAAAATTTAAAACACCGGGCCATACAACAGAGTGCTGTAATTGGAATGCTATTTAAAATTAGATGTTGGCTAACAATTGTTGTACTAAATACTTAATCACAAGCACAAAACATACAACAAGCACTCACATTTCATGTTCAAATATTAAGTACACAGCTTAACATTTTAAATAATTAATATTCATATAAAAATACGTTTCAAATATAATAGCTTTGTCAATACCAGTACCTGACAAAATGTCTTGAAAATAACAATAAAACATCTTGGTACCAAAAGTAATATACATTCAACTACAATATTAAAAATATATATATTCATTAACATATGTTTACCAAAGCTACTGAATATCTCTTCACATGTAATTACTATAAAGAAAAATACATCACCTTTGGTTAAGGCTGTTTGTGCCTAAGCAAAGAAACAGACTAGTTTCAAATATATTTAAATTAGGTGGCAATGGGAACTTTGGCACGATTAGCTGTAGAATATTATCTCATCATAAAAAGTTGTATGTGCAGTTCAAATAATGGTTACATTTGAAGGTGAGATCCTGGAAGAAACTAACAATCCTGCAAGAGAAATTTAACACAAATCAATCATACATTAAAAGGATAAAATAAAAAGATAGCTACACAATCAAAACATTAAAATCTTACAGAAAAATTCACAGTTATTCCTATTACAAACTGGAACAAAAAACTTTAACCTTGCAAATGCTGCAAGCAAACTGGATGAGTTAAGACAGATTTTTAAGTTAATATCTAACTCATGCAAGAATATTGAGATAAAGCCTTAAAAAAAGCTATCCAAATGATACAAGGGTGGTTTGTATAGATCTTTGAATCACCATCAGATGTCTGTGTTACCACAACGAAGTTCGCACTTGGATGGTTGACCGCCGCCTACGACTAATCACAGTGAAGCAGGACTGCGAGCGCCGTGAGGTTGCGACACCAGTAAACGCCTGGTATTCGTAACGGCAAGATCACTGGTACATTGTTGACCTGATGATGGCTATTGAGCTAGTTGCCGAAAGCTTGTCTTTTTTAATAAAATCCAGCTGCAAACCCGAGAAGATTTGTTGTCAATAGGTCATCCTTTAGAAGTAAACACATGATGCATCTGTGCTCTGGGCAGAGATTTGTGGTGTGGATTTCTCTTGGTTGTTATCCCCACATAGTGAATTGTGAATATGGAAAAAAATCAAGATTTGAGCAGTGATTAAGTACTTTGTAAAGAAAGTAAAGGAAATTCATGTGGATTTTCAAAACACGCTGGGAGACTCTGCTCCTTCAACTGTTTCTAAATGGACAAACAAGTTTAAATGATTGGGACAGCTTAGATGATGATCTATATACTGATTGGCCAAGATGAGCCACTACCCCAGCAATGATTGCAAACCTGCATAAAATGGTCATGGAGAATTGTTGACAGAAAGTGCAAGAAATTGCTGAATTTCTAGGGGCGCCATCTAAATGGGCATATTACATTTTAAAAGTGAAATTGGAGATGAGAAAATTATTTACTACATGGGTGCCGCGACTCTTAACACTGGATCATAAATGCGTCAGAGTGAAAATGTCTGAACATGTTTGACCCTCCCAGCAGAATGAGGGAGCAGCAATGGGTTTCTCACTGTCTCCAATTGTGGCCAATGTGTTTATGGAGGCATTTGAGGCTGAAGGATTCAACAATTACAATCTGAAACCTTCTTTATGGCTGTGATACATGTATGACACATTTTTTATCTACCCTCATGGTTGAGAATACCTCTAGGCATTTTCCTAACATGTAAATAGTGCTCGCAATAAAATTAAGTTCACTATGGAAGTTGGGGTGGATAAACAACTTCCTTTTATGGATGCGATCGTCAAGCAGAGGGAAGATGGCTCCCTGAACCATGGAGCTTATAATAAAACCACACATACTAATTGCTACCTGCATTCAGCCTCTCACCATCTCCCAGCAGTGAAATACGGAATTTTAAAAACTTTAACTGTCCGTGCTTCCACAGTTAGTGACAAAGCGATGGTTGCTGAAAGACAAATTCTGAGGTACACGTCTCTAGTCAATGGTTCTACAAAGGGGAACCCAAAAATAACCAGATCCGTAATGCTGCGCGTCGAGTACTTGTAGTACCAGGTTGCGCCGCCAGAGGGCTGTTGTAGAACCTCTTCTGAGTCATTCCACCAAGCAGCATCACCTGACAACAACTAATGTGGTTTTTCTGGCAGTTCTTTGTACATGTGTACAATACTGACATGACATGAAAAGATGGCCGATTCTTACGAACAACGTGCAGCTGTGAAGTTTTGTTTTTTACTCGGCAAGAACACAGGGAAATTGTTGTGATGATGCAAACAGCTTACAAAGAACATGCTCTTAGTGAAACTAAAGTGTATGAATGGTTTTCTCTGTTTAAAAAGGGAGAAATGACCATTGAAGATCATCCTCATTCTAGTCACACTTCAACTGCTTGAAGTTAGGACAACATTGGCAAAATCTGTAACCTGAGCAACGAAGATTAACGCAGGACAATCCAATTCAAGGGCTAACTCCGGGGTTGTCCTGGAGCTCAATTCAGAGCATTCTGAACGTTTATTTGGAGATGTGAAGCAAAGTTTGTGCTGAGACTTCTCACCGGAGATCAAAGGGAACATCATGATCAAGCCTGTAGAGAAGTGAATGACGCATTCAAACACGATCCAAATTTTTTCAACAAAACCATCACAGGCAATGAGTCATGTGCTATGGGTATGAACCAGAAAGTAAACAACAGTAAAGTCAATGGAAGTCAACTGGCTCACCTTGTCCAAAAAGAAGCCCGTCAGGTGAAATTGAATGTGAAGATGTTGATTTTGTTTTGTTTTGACATCTAAAGGATCATATATTCAGAATTTGTCCGTAAAATCCAGACAGTAAATCAACAATTCTATCTGGAGGTTATGAAAAGGCTGCACAGTAGTTTGGCACAAAAACATCCCGCTTCACGGAATTCCAGCAACTGGTTCCTGCATCACGACAATGCTCCCACGCACACAGCTCTCAGTGTTCGCCAGTTTTTGGCTCAACAAAGGCGACTACCTTGACCAACATGTCCTATTCACCAGATTTGGCACCCTTGGACTACTTCTTGTTCCTGTGCATGAAAAGGGGCTTAAAAGGGTAGCATTTTGCCAATGTCGAAGATGTAAAATGCAATGTCACAAAAATGCTAGCGGGTATGAAAGAGGACGAATTTAAAAGGTGCTTCCAACCCTGGAACGAACATTTGGACAAGTGCATTTATGCTAATGGAGAGTACTTCGAATGAGATTAAGGTTGTAATTGAAAAACAATAAAGTAAATGCTTTCTATAAAGAAATTTCAGTTATTTTTGGGTCACCCATCATAACCTTGACATTATCAATAAGGCCACAGCAAGGCTTGGACCTCAAGCACTGCCCAGTACTCCAGCACCGGCAGAATAAAAACAGACAGATCCATGGCAGTGTTACTCTATGCCCAGGAGGTGTCAGATAAAACTGGCTTCCTTTTAAAAAAGAAAAATATCTGTCTAGTATACACGGCATCTAGAAAGAATTCTGATGTGTTTGTAAAGGTTAAAGATGGGAGGGAGAAATTGTAGACAGTGGGTGTATACCAGATACCCTGCAGCTGTGGCCAGGTGTATATTGGTGAGACTGGATGGACATTCAAGGAAAGGCTGAGTAAACACACAACACATTTTAAAAATAACAACATCAGCAAATCAGATGTAGCACAACATTCATCTGACAGTGGGCACGCTGTTTTATTTAGTGACAAGAGTGTACTGATTCAGGAAAGCAGATGGTGGCCCAAGCGAGTCGGAGAATATTCAAAATAAATAAAAAAAAGACCAGATAATATTAACGTGGACAGTTGGTTACCACTTGACCAAATATGGTTATGCTTACCTAGGAAAACGCGGGACGCAAGCTACCATCCGGCCGGCTATGCTCATACAGAGCCCAGAAGAAAGTAATAAAAATTAGAAGAATTTCTTCTTATATTCCATAGAAAAAAATTTGTTTCAAAGATATCTACAAAATAATAGCCAGTCATCATCATGATCTTCATCTGTTTCTAGTTTCCCTGGTGCAGTGTATGATTCTAGACCAAGCTACACTTCTCTCCTGTAGGCCCATTTTTACCACTTCGAACATTCTTCTCCTGGGATGGCCTCTATGTCTTATCTTTCAGTTCTTTTTTCAGCCATAACCTTGTTACTGTCATTAGGTCCATTTGTTTAACATGTCCCAGCTATAGCAAACTTGTTTTGTCAATTTTTTCACATAAGGTTTCATTGGCTGGGATCTCTTTATGGATCACTTCAGTCCTGATCTTGTCCCTTCTGGTTTTCTGTACTATTATTCTCAGGAACTCTATTTCTGCCACCTAGTGTCTGAGGTCATCTCTGCTAATGGTAGTACAGACCTCAAGATTGTATAATGTGATTGGTAAGAAGTATGTATTATACAACAAAAGGTTGGGTCTAATTAGAATACACTGGTCCCATGGAAACTGCCTAACTCGATGACAGAGTTGGGCTCCTATCTGTTCTCTGTTAGTTATTCTATCCTGAGATCGACAGTCAGAAGTAACTTTACTGCACAGGTACCAAAAATTATGAACCTGGTTGAGTTTTCCTTAATCCAGATAGATATTAGCCTTCATATTCTTTATGTTATTGTGTGGCTTATTTTAAGATCAAATTCCTTAAATTGCTTGTTCCAAATATTCACCTTCTGTTGTACTACTTCTTTCAGATAACCCCAAATCATAACATCAACAAACTATCTGAAGTAATCGGAATGAAGTTGCTGTTTTACTCTCTTCGTAATGTCATCCATTAATGTGATGAACAATGGCAGTTACAGCGCATACCCTTTGATAGTCACAAACCAGTCTGAATAACAGTCACCAATCTGGAAGCAGCTTTTGCAGTTCTCATAAAGCATTTTGACTTTGGTGATCAAATTCGTTGTTTCCTTTAATTTGGTTAGACATTCTCAAAGTTTATCTCTTGGTATTTTGTCATAGGCCTTTTCAATATCCAAGATGATAAAGATGACATCAATTCCCTCTCCCAGTGTTTTTCCTTGACCATTCAAACAGTGAAAATGAGACCCATTGTTGATTTGATAGCTTTAAACCCATACTACTCTTCTTCAAACAGCAGTTTAACGACTGTTCTCAGCCTAACTTCTACAAATTTTCCCATTAGCTTGAGGCCATGAGATAGAAGTATTATTCCTCTGTAATTGTTACACTTTCTTCTATCCTTTTTAAAGACTGTGTAACATAACCGTTGAAATTACGGATATAATTTTAGTATAAATTGTGATCTGAGAAGTAAATGTAACGTCTTTGGTGTTGGGCGATTACTTAGGCGCTTTGAAACAGTCTTGTATTGGCGACGGTAGAGTAAGCTACGGCCAGCGAGAGCTTATATGCCGCGGCCGGGAGCATGTGTGTGTGTGTGTGTGTCGCTTAACCGAGGCTCAGAGTTGTAAGACATTGTGTGGACATTCTGGAGGTATTTTTTTGGACTATGAAGGTTATTTTGAATAAACTGGTTTCACATAAACTGTGTATGTTGAACTGCTATTGATTTGGATCACATCGATTGTGTGATAATTAATTACGGGGCTTGTACTGAATGTTACAATCCTTGATTATCCTCGAACCTGCATTCTTTGGAGAAGAAGTTTAGTTTTTAAGTATCTGCTGGCTGGCTTAGATTTTTGTAGTTTCGGAGGAATAAATGTGAGTGAACGGTGAAAGCTGAACTGCTGTGTATTTCTCAGTACTTTCTTACTTGTTTCCTCTGACTACAATTCTAGTTTATCTAACTAGTAAGGATCAGCAGATTGGCGACCGCACGGCTGACCGAACTTTTATTTGGAAGTGTTAATTCATAATTAAATCTAAAAGCCCCAACAACAACGAAAAAACGACTGTGAGCTTGCATGGCGCCTCAGTGACAGGACGTGTGGTTAAATAGGCATCTGGAGGAGAAATTAATTTTCAATTCCCGAGCATACACACGAGGATAAAGAGGACAAAGGATAAATTACGGCGAAGTGAGAATAAAGTGACAATTAGGCGCGAAGACGACAATAGTCAAAGTGGAAGATATAACACTACAACGACACGAGGCAGTGAGTCAAAGATGGCAAGCGAAGATAATCTACTCTGAGACCAGTGGAGGTGGCGCATGAACTCGACGAGCATTTCCGAGCGGAGCCGAGAGCAGCCGAAGGGAGCCGAGCCGGAGCAGCCGACACGAGCGGAGCCGAGAGCAGCCGAAGGGAGCGGAGCCGGAGCAGCCGACACGAGGGTGGCCGAGACCAGCCGAAGGAAGCCGAGACCAGCCGAAGGAAGCCGAGCCGGAGCAGCTGATTCGAGCCAACCGGCAACCAGCCGAGCTGAGCTGAGCAGACCTGACTGAAGACACCAAAGCTAAGTGCGCGAGTTGCTGCTAGCGAGCTGCTGCGAAGCGTCTTTTCCTATCTGTTCCGTTCCTTTAATATATTTTTTTTTTTTCCTATAATTTCGAGTCGCACATAGGAAGGAAAACCGAGTTGAGTTTTTCTCTCCTTTTTGCCCATTCCTTTGTCATTCTGGTGACACTTACCGCATGTTGACGCAGCACAAGTAGTTGGTTTCAGTTTGCATGCATTTAATTCTGATATGTTGACTGAGTTTCATGAATAGCGGCGTTGTATTGGTTTTGTTTGCTGTGAATTGAAAGGGGGGAAGTAAAGCAACTGAGTTATTATCATAATTGGATTTTCCCGTGGGATTTGTAATATAAACTTACTGAAATGGGGGAAGAGACGGAGTCAAAATTGGCTGAAATGGCTGAAATGCTGGCTAGGTTTGCGGAAACCCTAAATAATAAATTTGATGTCCAATTTGAAACCCTTAAGGACTCTCATGATAAACTTGATTCTAAACTATATTCCAAATTTGAAACCCTTAATGGTAGACTTGAAGTAATGGAAAGGGACGCAGAAGTTCGTCACGATAGCTTAGTCAAGGAACAGAAATTGCAAATTGCGGAGTTAGAGAGAAAACTCGAAGAGTAGAGTGTTAGGTGTATTGGTCGGACGGAGGAGTTGTCCTCTCAAGTTTCCGAGTTAAAACAACAGGTTGAGCAGGAAACGAGTGGTTTGCGTCAGGATACCGGTGCCTTACAGGCGCAATATTTACAGTTAATGGAAAAAAGCGACAGTCAGAGCCACCGCGTAGGGTGCCTTGAAGATCAGATGCAAACATTTCAGGGTAATGTACAACGGAGCTATGCGGAACTGAAGGGTGAGGTCTAAGGGCTGGCAGCGGACGTGGAAAAGGTTTATGAAAATGTTGAGAAGGCGAAACTCCATACCCCTCTAGTGGTGAAACAAGAACTAGTAAAACAAGTCCCCAATGTAGTGAGGGAAGAGCTTGTCAAGTACCAAGAAATTATGAAGACTTCAGCTTTTCCAGTTAAAGTCAATGATGAAAAGATAGATTGGGAGGAATTACCGGAAAGAATTGTATACATCCTGTAAAGTTCATTAGCAATTTTGAAAATTTCGCACCTTTCCTGATGGCTAGCGAAGAAAATAAAATTGGAATGGTAATTAAACATTTGAGAGGAGAACCTCGTCTTTGGGCAGATCAATTCGAAGACCGTTTTGAAACGTTTGCTCAGTTTAAAACAGATTTTTTAAACCTATACTGGTCGGCAGAAAGACAGATTGCCGTGAAATCCGAATTAATGTTGGGCGAGCATTAAGATCCGAATAAAGAGACACAAACTAATTTTTTTATGAGGTGTTACTCATCTTGTAGGTACCTAGATCAACCCCACAGTGAGGAAGAATATGTTAAAATTATTGCGGCTCGCCTACCCGAACAAACACAATTTATTCTCACCAGCCATAAAATATGTTCAATTAAGGATGCCATAGACATGTTGGGAAGGTTGGATGTCCAGGAGGAGAGGATGAGGAGAGACAAGTCGAAGTTTCAGAATGGTTATAGACACTTTCAGGATAGGCGTACACGGGGAGGCGGTTACTGGAGAGCAGAAGGAAGGAACAACCGACAACAACCGGTAAATACGTACCAACACGGGGCTAGGCAGAGAAACAATTTTGAGCCAAATAACCAAGCGGTAGAGGCAGAAACTAATAATCAACACCAACGATACCATGACGACCAACCTCATAATCGAGAACAGAGGGTAGCCACAGTAGCTGCGAGTGGTGAAAATTGTTTAAACTAATTTCTGTCACTGTAGCGGCCTCATCAGGGGCAGAACCGGTTAAGAGGCCAAATGCGGACGAAATTTCACAGAACGGAAGCGGAGGATTAAGGAAGAAGAAAATTCAGGAAGAAGTTTTTATTTTTGACACTATATTAGGTAATGTTCTAAAGGATGAAGTTGAAGTAAATTGTAAAAGTATTATTGCTGCGGAAACAGACGTTCAAGGGCGTCAGGAGAAATTTGTGGAAGACGATATAAAGGAGAATTTTTTTGAAGTAGCGGAGGAATTTTTTTATGATGCTCTTACAGAGGAGAAGTCAAGATTACGGGAGAATGAGGTTATAAGGATTGAAGTGGAGGGATTTTTATCTGTAAATACGGGAGAAGTAAAGTTGGATAGAATCAAAACAGTACGACAGCCATATGGCTATGACAATAGTGACTGGAGCGGGAGCAGTGGCCGACTGTCGGCGCGTACTAGCATATACCGGAGCACTGTTGGAACCTGTGCCAAAAAAGTTTTGACCGCCGCAACACTGGCGAGCGCGGAAAAACAAGCGAGCGAGTTAGGTCACTCACTCGGAAGCAATAATTTAACTGAATCAGTCATTTTCGATAGCGGAAGATATGAAGAAGTAACTGGTAGACAAAGACCTTCTCAATTTGTAAATGAAGAAAATAAAATTGACAGAAAATCTATACGGTGGAAAACTAATGAGCCCCGACAAATAAGTGTTAAATTTCCCGATTGTGATCAGACGCGAGGAGAGGAGGAGGGATTCTTTATGGACAAACTAAGTGAACGGGAAATATTTCCCTCGAGAAATTTACAGGGCGTGTCGGTTTACCATAATGATCCCAGAGATGACTTGCTAGAAGAAGAACGAAAATTAGTTAGAAGAAAGGCTAGGCACGATAGAAGGGGGAAGGCTACTGACTATAAGCCAGGTGACCTGGTGCTGGCGCGAACTCACTATAAATCTTCGAGTCTCAATAATGAAATCAAAAAATTTAAATTCCTTTATGAAGGACTGTACATGATTTCTAGCTGTCCAAGAAAGAATTCTTTTGTACTGGTAAATCCTGTGGACCAAAGTGTCCGGGGTACGTTTAATGTAACTGCACTCAAACCTTATAATTCCTTGCAAGAGGATGGAGATAGTTAAAGGGGAGGAATCCTATCCTGTTATTTTCATATTTTATTTCTTATGTCTTTTTCAATTATCAATCCTTTTTCTGAGAGAAAATCTCTGTATCACTATAAACCCTACTTTCCCCTTACCTTCGAAGACGCGAGCAGTAATGTAGTAGCACGAAGAAGTGTGGTAAAGTGAGTGAAGTGACGCGTGTGAGGTGATGCTTAAAGCAGAAAAGTGTACAGGTCATTGACCTGTGTGTAGCTGGTGTTTACATTGAAAGCAATGTTTCTGACAGCAAGCTGTCAACTTGCTATTGAATACTAATTCATGTCCTTTTTTTCTATTTTGTGTTCAGTGTTTTTTTTTTCCTTTCTTATGTTTACTGTTTCTGATATGTCTGGTGTGTAATACTTTTCTTGTATGTTTGTTGAACTTAATATGTATTCGCTTCTGTTATTGTAAGGGTAAGCAAGCAGCCACGCAGACTTAGCGTTATGTTTGACAATATGTATTGGTATATACCCCATGTTTCTATGTAAATGTTAACAGAAGTGGTCTGTAATGACGAAAGTTGGTACCTTTTTCAATGCCAACTTTCGCCACATTCCAACCGGGGGAGTGTGACATAACAGTTTTTTTTGATAATTGATCAATTTTATCTGAAACCAGATCAATTATCACAAGGTTGTTAGTTAGGGAGTGTAACATAACCGTTGAAATTACGGATATAATTTTAGTATAAATTGTGATCTGAGAAGTAAATGTAACGTCTTTGGTGTTGAGCGATTACTTAGGCGCTTTGAAACAGTCTTGTATTGGCGACGGTAGAGTAAGCTACGGCCAGCGAGAGCTTATATGCCGCGGCCGGGAGCATGTGTGTGTGTGTGTGTCGCTTAACCGAGGCTCAGAGTTGTAAGACATTGTGTGGACATTCTGGAGGTATTTTTTTGGACTATGAAGGTTATTTTGAATAAACTGGTTTCACATAAACTGTGTATGTTGAACTGCTATTGATTTGGATCACATCGATTGTGTGATAATTAATTACGGGGCTTGTACTGAATGTTACAATCCTTGATTATCCTCGAACCTGCATTCTTTGGAGAAGAAGTTTAGTTTTTAAGTATCTGCTGGCTGGCTTAGATATTTGTAGTTTCGGAGGAATAAATGTGAGTGAACGGTGAAAGCTGAACTGCTGTGTATTTCTCAGTACTTTCTTACTTGTTTCCTCTGACTACAATTCTAGTTTATCTAACTAGTAAGGATCAGCAGATTGGCGACCGCACGGCTGACCGAACTTTTATTTGGAAGTGTTAATTCATAATTAAATCTAAAAGCCCCCAACAACAACGACAAAACGACTGTGAGCTTGCAACTGGCACTATGATTATCTTTGTCCAGTCAAGGTGACCTTTTTCTTCTTTTCAGATGATATTTATTACTCAATATATCTAGTGAAACTCGTAGACTCATGGGGGGGGGGGGGGGGGGGTGTGATAAAGCTTCTGTTCAACAAGTAGTCAAGGTCAGTCCATCAGTGAGGAGAAATTCTAGAAAAATGCAGAGCTTACAATGAGCTCCGGTAAAAGATTACACTGTTGTCACAAAGTGAGTAAAATGCCCAAGAAAAATCTTGCTAAAGAGAGGAAAAGATTGCCCAACTTACCAACTGTTGCTACAACAGCTTATAAACAATATGCTAGGAGTGGAACAACCCTAGATGAACAATTAACTATCATCAAGAAATTAATCTTGGCACCGATCAGTAAGACAGGTAAAAGCGTCAAGAAAATTAAGCCACCATCTAGAAAAAGAAGAAATGGAATAAGAGCAGCAAAATACAGAAAAAAGAAGAAATGGAATAAGAGCAGCAAAATACAGAGAAAAACTGGCACAGAGAACAAAGAAAGTTTTTGTTAATATGGGGACACAGACAAATGACCAGTTATGCAAATAAGGGAAGTTTCCTCACCTATTGCTGAAACACTTCACACAGCAATTGAAATGGTGTGGTCTTGGTTATTTTCAGATTGGTGAATACCCATCTAACTCACAGGTAACATCAAATACTGAAAACATTACAGATAAAAAAAGCAAAAGTGCAAACTAGGGAACTCAAATCTGTACCGGTGCATCTTGGCTGAATATGTGCCAATTTTGAAACCAACTCACGACACAAGATTTGAGGAGGTTCAAACGGTTCTTCAGCACAAAACAAGAAGTTTGCATCCAGCTGGTAAGCATGTCTCTTTCCCCCATCCTGAGGCAGTTGATAGTATTCAACTGAAAGCACAAAACCTCCCAACAGAATATGCCCAGCTTCTCACTTTGGTAAAGCAAGTCTTTAAGAGGAGAGATGAAATCTTCGATCAAGATACCTTGTACCAATAGTTTGTACAGACTCATAGCAGGACTACACTAGATATGAGACTACCCTAGGCTCAATATCTTGTCTACATGAGGCATCCTTGAGCCAGTCTCCAAGCCAAGCATCACGCAACGCAATGCCAATAGAAGTACCATCATCCTGCACGAAGGAAGGAAACTGGCAGAGGAGCTAAGCTTCAACATTATTTGCCTCCAGGAACAATACTCTCAACAAAGAAAAATTCCATATATGTCATCATCATCATCAAGGGTTTTCTGCTATTCAGCAGGTCCATTCACAGTGAAAACCTTCCAAGCCTCCCTTTGCTCTGCCATCCTCTTAGTCTCTATATATTTCCCATTTATCATGATTTCATCAATCATTTTCTTTCTTCGCCGACCTCCTCTTTTCCCTCCGTTTACAATCCCCTCCAAAACATTTTTAAGCAGACACTGATTCCTCAACATGATTAATCCAGTTCATTTTTCTGTTCCTTATTGTTTTTATAAGGCACCTTTCCTCTCCTACTCGTTCCAGTACTTCATCATTCCTTACTTTGGCTTTCCAACTTATTTTCTCCATCATCCTCCATATCCACATTTTGAAAGCTTCCAACCTCTCTAGATCTTTGCAGGCATCCATGTTTCTGCCCCATACAGTCCTACACTCCATACAAGACAGTTAGCTAGGTTTTTCCTCAGGTTTTTATCCAGCCTTCCACATAATAAATTTTTCTTTCTATTGAAAGCTTCCTTTGCCATTGCTATTCTAGTTTTCACCTCCTTCTTGCAAACTCATATCACCACTCACAATACTCCCGAGATATTTGAAGGACTCCACTTGTTCCATTATTTCTCCTTGTAGCGTTATCATAATTTCTTTCTTACTTCTTCCAACCATCATGCATTTAGTTTTATTCCTATTGATTACATGCCAGCCTCTCTTAAAATATAACATGATCAAAGGGAAGACCTTAATCTTTAAATGATACCTCATTTGTTGATTTCAGTTAGATATAAGGGAAATAAGGCTTTCAAAAAACCTTTTGGAAATAACATATGATTCTAACCAGCTTTTTTTCTTTTTCTTGTTTGATGATTTGCTTGACTTTTGGTTTCAGTCCCTTGTAGGATTGATATAGTTCTCTTAGTTTATTTTTACTTCTTCCCAGATCCTTCTGATTTTCTTGGTCCTTTTGTCACTTTCTCACTTTGGCACGTTTCACTGAGGTATTATGGTATTCCATCAAAGTGATTCTTTATATTTTACTCCCACATTAGTTTTGCCAGCTATATTAGTAGCTTTGTTTATGATGGTCTCTCAAAAAAAAAAAAATCTCCTTCTGAAAGAATTTGGTGATAGCCTTTTGAAGGAAGTGTCCTGGCATTCACCTGGAATGATTTGGGGAAACTCATCGCAAAGCCTTTGTGGTGGAAAGATTAGCCGGCCATGCCATTACCCATGGGATGCCTGAGTGTACAGATTAGCTCACTCTTCTTGGAGGCTCTTTCCATTGCCACCAGGTGGCAATCTCAACTGGAAGACCTGGAAAGCGCTAAATCGGCTGAGAAGTGGAGTGGGCAGGATAACCTAGCAAGATGGTATTATCTTGAAAAAATAAATACTGCCTGTGGGTATGGGGCAGAACAGACCATTCAACATTTATACAATTGCCCGCAGTGCCCATCAACCTACACTCTGCAAGACCTCCTTCGCGCCAGTGACAATGCCATATATTGCTGACGTTTGGTCATCCATTATATGAACTTCACTGGTGTTGATTGATATCATTTTCTTTCTATATTTCTGTTATTGTTAATACTGTTTCTAACAATTGTAAAAGCAGCATTTTTGAGACGAAATAAATAAATAAATAAATTTGGGGAAACTATGAAAAACCCAAATCTGGATACCCAGACAGGAATTCGAACCTACATCCTCTCGAATGTGAGGCCAGAGTGTTACCGCTCACACACCCACCTCTGATTCCTCTTCTGTAGTTCCTGTTTCGTAATAAAATGCAAGATGCTCTGCTTCCCGTGTCGGTTGGCGTTTTTATCACTTGGCCTTGTGACCAAAAGATAAGGATCATGCTGCATCCAATAGGGATAGTAAAGGTGGCACTGCTACTTTGCAACTATGGTACAAATGTTTCAAAGAGTTTCATGAATACATTGAAAATGAGGCATAATATGTGAGGCAGTAAAACCTGTTCCAAAATTGTTGAATTTCAACGCAATGTGGCATTACATGAACATTTCTTGGGAGTAGCTTAATGATGCGAATGATGATCAAGATCCGACTAAAAAAAGCACACCAATGTGAAGTATCTGCTTACTGCAGTATGAGATTTCAATGGTGTAATGCAGGGGAGGTCAACCCGCGGCCTTGAACATTTTTCCAGCCCGCGAGGTCATCGCACTTTTACAAAATATTTTTTATATTTCATTTTAGTGTTATATATTTCTTTACAATGTGCTTTTAGTATCATTATTATTATGTTATCTATGTTTACATGTAAGAATAATAGTAAATACAATAACAATTCATGTTTCAATTTTTCACTCCAAAAGGAATGTCTCTTGTGGGGCTATATAATTTTATATGTGGCCCGCGGAGTTATGATGCGGTTCCAAAATGGCCCGCAAGATCATTTGGGTTGGCCACCCCTGGTGTAATGTATCATGAGTTCCTGCCAACATGTAGTATAGTGATCAAGGAGTATCACTAGGAAGATCTAAGCCTTTTGTGTGAATATATTCAGAGATAATGCTCGGAAATCATAACCTTTGAACCACGATAAGGTACTTGCTCAAACTTCATAGCTTATTTGTGAATTTTTGGCCAAAAATAACATCGTCATGACGCCTCAGCCTCCGTGCTTACAGGACATGGGTCCTTGTGATGTCTTACTGTTACCAAAACTGAAAAGAATAATGAAAGGATGACTATCTGTCAATATTGAAGAGATAATGTCAGAAGCAATTAAAGATCTTAAAGCCACACCAAAAACTGAGCTTGAGAAGTGCTTAGGACATTGGGAAAGGTGATGGCACAATCTAAAGTGGAGTACCATGAAGGGGAAAAATTAATATCAATGAATAAAGAAAGAATACATGAGAAAAATAAAAAGAAATTTGTAAATGGACCTCATACAGTTATTCCAAAACTAAGAACTTCCCCTCTGATAAAGAAATCACCTGAATTATTTACAAATTACTGGGATAGAATGGTATGATTATGTATGATAATACCAAAAGAAGACACTCAATAATTATAGTAATAATACAATTATTGAGAAATAGTGATAATTTTAAAGAGAAAGGGTGAGACAAATAACAAAAGAAAGCATCTACATGAAGTTTTAACCCAAGTCTATTCAGTCTAAAGGATACACAGTTCAAGACGGATGGGATAAACATTAATTTAAAAAAAGTAGCATGAAGTGTTTTATGTGGAGTGTTACATGATAGAAAGTGTTCACAAGTGGTGTAGGAGTGGCAGCAACTCATATATAATGTTATTTCAGCTCCACTCACCAATCTCTCCATAGACTTACCTTTTCCTACCCCAGGAGGATTTTCCAATCAAACCGCATATTGTTTGAGTGTGTTACTGGAGGCACAGGTGGATCATCTAGCTCCCACTTTCCATCGCCAGTTTCATGCACAACAGCCACACTGCAATAAGGGACCTTTTGAATCAGGCGTGTCATATCGGTACGGTTTCGTGGAGCACATCCAATCAGTTGGCGGGAGCATGTGTCTAAAGTTGATGCATGGCCAACCAGAAGAATATTTCCATCTGTTGCAAAGTTACGTAGTGAAAACAACATTTATCCGTTAAACAGTATAAATCAAAACACAGAAATGATTTGAAAACAAGAATTTTTGTTTTTATCCCTCTGAACTTTACAGAAATTGTATGAAACTTTTATTAATCTCCAACAATTTATAGCACATTCACCAGCTTAATTATTAATAGGATAATTATAACAATAATGTGTAACAATAATGAGGCTATTAGCATCCTAAAACAATACTGCTAAATCACAATAACACATGTTAAAAAACAAAACAAAAATGGATAAGTTTGGTGATTCTAAAAGGATTTTCCAACCAATAAACTCACAAAAATGACATTAAAATGTTAAAAAGGAGTCTCCTGTTAAAAGTGTAGATGATATCTGTACATCTAAAAAATTAAATTATTTGTGTTGGATATAAACACTCAAAAAAGTATTTACTAAATAGTAGACCAGCTATAAAAGGGATAGTTACAAGTAAAAAATGTCGAGATCAACCCAGAAGGCCTGTTTAAGCAATCACTCAAAAGAAATTAGATTTACTTTATTAAAAATTTTGTATTTGAAAAAACAAAAATCAAAATGCAACTTGCCTACAAAATAGAATCCAATAGATGTAACAAGTTAGATGATTTTATTTCATTTGGTCTGGTCAGTAAGATCTAGCCTTTTTTCTGAGACCTCACAACGGATCTCATTCCTCTTGGTTCATATGAAAGAATTTGTTTGAGAATCATATTATTTGACGTTCTTTCTACATGATGGGGCTATTTATTTTAATATTCATGAATCTTGTCATTCAACAAGGAAATACGAAGATCTTTTCTGATGTCTCATTTTGTATTTTTTCTGTTCTTGTAAATCCTTTATAAACTACAAAACATCATTTCTGATGACTATGTTATATGTTTATTTTTCTTCTTTGTCATGCAATTCTCTGCTCCACAGAACATTGTAGGCACTATCACTGCTTTATAAAACTTTATTTCAGTTTCCTTCCTTGTTTTTCTATGCTAGACATTTTGTATTTTATTACTTGTTTCTTTCTTATATTTCCAGGTGACATCATATCCTAAATACTTGCTTTATTATTACTATGTCTTTGTCTTTAAGGGACGATACTTTGATCTATGATGCTTAGATTTTTAATGATTAATTCATCTGTGAACTTATTTAGATAGAGTATGTGTAACAGCATAGTGTTCGTTCGGCAGAGAGTTCTTGTTTTCAAATTGCTGCCGATACACATATACTGTTACACATATAATGTGCTGCTACTCTGCCACTGTCTGGAGAAATATGGAATAGTTTGTTTAAAGTAGCTGCAGTACTTCTTTCCGTGAATGGGTGTAAGATTTTGACCGTAAGATAAGTTCGTGTTGTACCAGTCTTCCAAACAATAATGCTTACCCATAGGTTCAAAAGTTAATCACAGCTGCCATCCCTTAAAGGAAATTAGCAATGGAAATTATTAATATAAATTTTCTTGAAAGGATTCCACAAGTAACTGTCACCAACTCGGTATACAGAGCAATAATTTCATTATAGTTCAATATCTTTATACATTTATGATTATTCATGCAATATGAATTTTTGTTTAATTATTCAGTTATGATTGTGAATCTTTAATGGATTTGTCAATCTCTGTGCAGACCTGACATCGATTCCTTTGGATCAAATTTATATGTTTATAACAATAGCAAGATATCACAGTTCCATTGATTTCTACTGTAACACGTAAAGTTTTGCTATAAATATTTTTAGTGCTGCAATCTCTCAACAGATGTTACTATGCGTATATTTCTGATGCTGGGCAAACATAAATTTAATCTTTCATTTCTGTGATCAGTCAACAGATTTTAATGCATATAAGCAAATTACCACACCTCGCATCTGCCACTCCACTGTCGGCATTTATCATTTGCAAAAATTTCTTTCTGACAATTGATCAAAGCTGTTTCCTGAAGATATTTAAATGCTGACCAACACCCACCCAACTAAAAAGGGGCTATGTCAAAGCTGATTTACCGCCTAGTGAGAAACCTTTGTACTAAGTTTCATCAAAATCGCCTCAGCCTTCGAAGAAAAATTAGTATGAATTTAAGCGATTTTTTTGTTTGTAAATATTGGTTTCAGACTTTGATTTCCCATAAATAATGACCATACACAACGGGATACCACTATTTCCAAGCTTGCGAATAGAAACGTTTCCTCATGATCTTACTGAAAACGAGCAGATAAGGAATTAAAATACAAAAAATGCTCATGACTATTTAAAAAGAAAAAGAATATGAATTTAGCTGTATTTTTGTAAGAAATAAACAGTACCAAAAAAGAATGCTCAAAGAAAAAATATAATTGTAATGAGTTGAAACTGAACCCACAACCATGCATCCTGAAATTCAACAACTCAACTAGTGTGACCATTCTGTGACACTTACTTTATGGCTTTCTATTGGAAAATAGTATCCATTTTACATATTTTTTTCCAATGTTGACTTTATACATTACTATGAATAGGAGTGGTCTGGTAGTTCAGTGGTTAAGTCACTTGGTTTCCAACAGTTTGCTGCACCGGTACTGGGTTCAAATCCCCATGGGCGCAGGAATTTTTAAGAGTTGTGTTTGATCATATGAGCTATGCCAGGTCATTCCGTGGTTCAGATTCCACATTAAATTGTAGAACCCAGAGGAAAGGAACTGGCTGTCCTACCTCTGACACAATGGCTCAGTATGCTTCCTTCAGGAGGATCCAACCAACCTTCAGGTTGTGGACTAAGTTATGTTACTGTGAATAGAATCATGGTGAGATACCTTAAAAGTCACGCTATTTCCATCTCTACAAATGAAGATGTCTCCTTAAGACTTTACCAAAACTAAGTAGATAAGACTTAAAAAGAGTAAAGGTTTGGAAGGGGTGTAAGGGTTTGTGGGAGAGTACATTAGCCTCTTCAACCAAATGTCAGCCTCTCCTTCACATGGTGCACCCCCGTTTGCACAGATGAGGCTATGACGATTCAAAGATTCCTGGTATAAGGAGGTACCCACTGCTTGCCAACAGCCTCCGAAGGGAGTGTGGAAGAGCAGGAAGCAGTCCAAGGCACCCTCTCGCCCTTTGGGTTGTAAATGACCCCTAAAGGCAGATGAATCGAAATAATCAAGGATATGGAAATGCAGAAAACAATGGGAAGCCACTGCATTAATAGCCCTAAGGGTATGTCAAGGCCATGTAATCCTCTCGGATTACATATAGCATGATGGCTTCTTCCTTAGTAAAATATTCCATAGGTAAAATAGTCCCCCACTCAGATCTCCAGGTTGCGTCTGGTCACGGAGGATTCATCAGAATGTATTCTACAAGTTGGAGCATTGAATGTTAGAAGTCTGAATGTGGCACGTAGAGTATAAAACTTAAATAGACAGATGGAATGACTTATGTTAGATATCATTGAGATTAGTGAGATTAAATGGAAGGATGCACAGGATTTCTGGTCTGGGGAGCACACAATAACTAACACAACCTGTCAGTGCAGCTACTGGTGTAGGATTTGTAATGAACAAAACAGTAGAAAAACAGGAGAGTTATTATGAACAGTTTAGTGACAGAATTATTTTGATGAGGTGAGAAACAAAGCTTGCTCCAACTACGTTAGTACAAGTGTATATGCCAACATCACAGGAAGATGATGAAATAATAGAGAAAAATACGCTCAAACTGAAAAATTAATCCAACATGTGAAGGGGGAGGAAAATCTGATAATCATGAGTAATTGGAATGCAGTAGTGGGAGAAGGTAAGGGGAAAAATACTGTAGGAAGTTTTGATCTAGGAGAAAGAAATGAGTGAGGAAGCAGGTTGTTACAATTTTGTGAAAGATATAAGCTATTCATGGCAAACACACTATTCAATAATCATGCAAGAAGGATATAAAACTGGAAACGTCCAGAGGATACAGATAGATATCACCAAGATATCACCTAGATTATATCATGGTCAAACTGTTCCAGACCGTAAAAAGAATTCCCAGGAACAGAGACAGACTCTGACCATAATCTGACAGTTAATGAAGTGGAGGCTGAAATTCAAGAGAAGAAAGAAGCAATATAAGCAGTAGAGTCTGGAAGTGAACAAACTGAAACAATCCAACACAAGAGAAAATTTTGCAGAAATGGTAGATGTGGGTCTAAGAAGTAACTCTGTAAGGAGTTCAACTGAGGACAAGTGGAATATATTGTAGAGAGAAATAACGGAAGCAGATAAAGAACCATTAGGCTTTAGGAAACAAGCCACCCGAAAAACCATGGATCACAGAAGAAATTTTGGAGCTCATAGATCAGAGGAGAAAGAACAAAAATTTTCGGGATGAAGCATGAAAAGAGCAATAAGGACAATTTAGAAACCAAACAAACAGGAAAAAAAAGCAAAAGGAAAATGGCTGCAAGAAATAAAGTTTGAAGAAGTAGAAAAGGAAATGGTTGTAGGTAAAGTAGATGTGGCATATAGGAATATCAAACAAAATATTCAAGAAATGAATAAAAGATGTATAAACATAAAAGCAGTTTCCGATGAGCAGCTTTAAAGCTCATAAGATAGAGCTAACTGATGGAAGGAATACATTGAGGAAGTGTATAATGGGGATGGCTTGAACAATATCATAATGGAAAAGTAAGGTTATATCGACAGTGATGGGTTGAGAGACCCTGTTTTGCGGACACAATTTGATAGATCTTTGAATGATGTGAAATCAAATAAGGCAGTTGGAATTGGTGAGATTCCCACAGAACACCTGAATTCCCTAGGAGAAGAGAAAATCCAAAGATTATTCAACCTGATATCAAAAAGTTATGAAACAGGAGAAATTCCAACTGATTTTAATAAAAGTATCATCTTCTCACTTACAAAGAAAGCACAAACTGACAAATTTGGGAATTATCACACCATAAGTCTAACACCACATACTTCAAAATTAAAGACCAGAATAACATACACAAGGATAGAAAATGAAGCAGAAGAGATAGTAGGTGAAGATCAGTTTAGGAAAAATTGCAGGACAAGGAGAAGGGAAGCAATTCTGGCTTTAAAATTAATACTTGAAGGGTGGATTAAGAAAAACAAAGATACTTTTAATGGCATTTGTTGATTTATAAAAAGCTTTTGATAATGTTAGGTGGGACAAGATGTTCAAAATTTTAAAGAAGTTGTGTTTAAATACCAAGACAGAAGAATACTTTATAAATTATATAAAAATCAAGTGGCTATAATAAAAGTAGAGAATAATGAGACACATGCATCAGGTACAAAGGGTGTGAGACAAGATTGAAGTCAATCCTCGTTAATATTCAACTTGGATGTAGAGGAAGCAATAAAGGAAGTGAAAGAAAAATTTAAATGTGGCATAAGTATTCAAGGAGAAAAAGTCACTATGCTACAATCTGCTGATGACATGGTCTTGTTGTCTTGTTAACAGAACAGGCTGAGGATACTGAAAGTCACTGAATGGCATGAACGAAATACTGAAGGAAGATTTTGGCTTAAACATAAATCAAAGCAAGACAAAAATGATTAAATGTGGTAGAAATTATATCAATTATAGTAGATTAAATATAAAAATAAGATCAGATGTGATAGAAGAAGTTAATGAACTCTTCTACTGGGGAAGTAAAAATAGAACTGATGGCCAAAGCAGGAATGATGTTAGAAGCAGTACAGCACTAGCAAACAGAGCATTCATGAAAAAGAGAAATCTTTTAGTTTGTTGATCTATGTGTGGAGCACAGTATAGACTTTAGGCATATCAGAAAAAAAAAAAACAAATTGAAGCATTGAAATGTGGTGCTATAGGAGGATGCTAAAAATTAAGTGGACAGATAAAACACAAAATGAACAAGTTTTGGAAATGATGAGTAAGGAAAGAAGATTGTGGAAGAGGCTTACAGAAAGAAGAAACAGGATGGTAGGTCATACTTTGAGAAATGCAGGACTGGTTAATTTGTCAGTGGAGGTAACAGTCAAAGTAAGAACTGTAGAGGAAGACGGAGATTAGATTATATGAAGCAGATAATTGAGGACGTAGGTTGTAAGGGGTATGTTTAGATAAAGAGGTTAGTGCAAGATAGGAAGGGATGGAGGGTTACATCAAACCAGTCAAAAGACAGAAAAAAGTTAATAAAGGGTTTATATTCCTATTATCGAATTATTAGTTTATCAAGTGCATTTATTTTCACACTTTTTAACAGAACACATCATTCAATGTTCTTGCCATGATATTATTCATTCATGTGAACAGTGTCTGAAAAGTTCTGATATCCATTAAAACCATAGTGTTAATATGGCAGTATGGCTACAAAGTAGGAGACTGTTTGGTGTTAGCAGAATGTGGGATGAAAAGGGTCCTATGTTATTGTCCAGGCTATATACTAACTCAGAATTAAATTTTAAAATACATTTAACAGTTAAGGTGTAATTAGGGATTGCAATCCAGGAATGCAGGATCCCACATTATTTGGCAGTCTAGTGCATGCCACACAAACTTAATCCATAAAATGGGGTTAATACATGTCGCAGTTTGCGTTACCTTGTCTCCCCATCATCAATTTCTGTCAGGTTGGGCCTCTACTGGTTGTATTGCCTCATTTGTCTATACCCTTGAAGTTGACATTTGACTCACAGAAATAAATGTGTTCTGTTGTTATTCTTAATTTGTAAATTAATAGATTCAATGTTGTGTTTTTTGATTTGAGTTATGTCAGCCGCTGGTTATGTATGGTACGTAATTTGTTCCAAATAAAATGACTGCTTAGTAGATAGACAGATAGATTATTTTTCAAACTGATGTTATTTATTGTAAGACGTGTAATGTAGTCTAAAACTGAATACTTATGATGTTTGGCTATTTATTTAATTACTAAAAGCACAAATTATGCTTAAGGAAGGATAGAAATTTGTAAATTAATGTTCTTTTGCTACCTAAAAAATTGTTAACTGTTGGTTTCTATTATTTAACATTAATGTTGATTTATTATATTATTTAATTTGATAAAACTTTAAAAATTGTGCTGGATTGATGGCAATCCCGCAATCCACCATTGCAGGATTGAAAACGCTGTGGGATTGCAATCATTAGTTTTTTTTTTAACTGCCTAACGTCTCTTAACAGTGAGGTCTTTAGAGACGGGAAAGGATGGGGGGCTAGGAATGGGAAGGAATTCAGCCATGGTCTTTTGAAGGAAGCATCCCGGCATTTGCCTGGAGTGATTTTGGAAACCATGGAAAACGCAAATCTGGATGCCCGGACGGGATTGCAATCATTAGGTGTGATTGAGCAACATAATACAAGCAAATGTATATCCATCCAAATTTTTGCATTTATAATATTACTAGGATTTAGTAGTTAGAATGTACAGATTAAAAATGCAGTACATGGGATACATCACTGCCAAACACTTGATGCATTTCTCATTTCTTTGAACAAAAAATGTTCCACTGTTAATAACAATTGTGGTTATTTTATATAACTTTTTAATACAGTTTTTAACTTGAAAATTCTAACTTAGTCAACATCCTGAAGGTTTACTAAGCTACTGTGTCACAGGTAGGACAGCAAGATATTTTCCTCTGGAACCAACAGCATATCATGGAATCCAAACCATGGACCTGGTGTACCTCATGTGATCAAATGCCATGCTTAAAAGTTTCAACTTCCACGGTGATCTGAAGCTGAAAATAAAGCCAGAAACTTTCAAAAGTAAGTCCATTAAACTCCGGGCTACCGGATAGCTTTATTAAAAAATTATATATGTGTTCTAACTACCATCAAAACTAGATTAAGAAGTGTGGATTTGTACAAAGAATGTTGGCAACAATTAACGGGGTTGGGGTAAAAGAAAAAGAGAGTTTGATTTTATTTCTTTTTTAAACTAACTCAGTTCCCAACCAGAAGGTTGGTTGAATCCTCTCAAAGGAAGTGTACAAATAAAATAATAATAATAATAATAAAAACGTGTCAGAGGCAGTACGGGCAGTTTCTTTACTTTGTTTTATATTTGAGGTGGAATCCCAACCATGGAATGTCCCAGCATAGTTCATATAATCAAATAGAACTCATGGGATTTGAACCTGCGATGACAGAGACTTTCAAAACCACCTTAACCAATGAGCTACCAGATCGCTTAGAAGCATACGTGTGCTTAATACTATCAAAATCGGATAAAAACTGTTGGTTTTTATGAACAATGTTAATTAAAGGACAGCGATGAAAGGTAGAAGGGAGGTTAAATTTTTGTAAACCAATTAAAAACTGTATTTTTCTATTTGTTTTAAAGTATACATATGCAAAGTTCCATCAAAAATCTGATAAAACTGTGTGTTGGTATAAGGAACATTGGTGAATTTAAGTGGGGAGGGTGAAGGGGAAGAGAGGTTGAATTTGAACCACATTTAGGCAGTATTTTTCTCTTTGATTCATATTATATATGAAAAATTTCATCAAATTCAGACAAAAACTGTGGGCTTGTACAAATAATATTTGCAAAATTTGAGAGGTGTTTGTAGGGGGAGAGGGATTAACTATTATTATTGCCAGAAACCTTTGGAAAGCATAGAACACGAACAAACCAACAAACAAACATTCAATTTTATATATTAGAATATGGAACATATGCTATGCCTATTTTCAAACATACTTCTTACGCTTCATGCAAATATTTTCATTAAGTTCTTACATTGTTTGACAATAATAAGAAAGGGGTATTTAGATGACAATGGAAATTACCACCGGAGCATGCACTCCGTTGCAAATAAAAAATTCAAATCATTTCAATATATTGTGCTTATAAAGTATGTTATTGTACTATCTGAGAAACCTGTAATTTAGTATGTTTGTAACCATTACTGAATAATATATAGAAATACTTACAACTATCCTAGCAGGCTCCTGAATTATTTAAGAGAAGTGCCTTAAATTACTGCTCCAAATGACTGGCATGCCTTGTGCTAGATCTATACCTATTTCATTCAAATCTTCTCTGGAACAGAGTGATTGCACACTAATACGTAGAGCCATATTGATCAATTATGATCAATAATTTGAAAATTGTACACTTCTTGTGAAAGAAGAGCAGTGATAGTCAAAGCAGTTAAAACAACAGCTACATATTTTGCCAACTACCATATTAACATCAGTGATCACAGTAGCCTAAACATCATGATACATGGCATACATTATTACCGTGAAGGGAGCAACTGATGCCTTGATACCCCACCTAGTCACCTAACCACATGACAGCTGCACTCTCCTAACTGGCCAGACCTTTCGAACCTTCCATAACACTGAGTGTTAGTGGTGTTTAGGGTGAAAGGTATCTCAATGCAGTTTCACCCTGGATTGGACAAAATGTCGGCATTTAACATTAGGATGCAGTTCATGAAAACTAATAAATATTGTATTGCTAGGTTCACTTTTTTCCATACCTGAATCTGCAGTACTCTTAAGAATACTCTGGGTTAAATAAAAACTCCGCATATAAAACTGTTCTGTGCTCTCCTGACGATCATGTAATTCCTCTGTGCGGATAAATGGCTTGTAATTCACTTTGATATTAAAACCAGCTGCTTGCAGTTCTTCAAGGTCCATCCAGTCTGGGAGAGAATCAGGATACCAAGCTAGCCATTCAAATAAACCAGGCTCTATTGCGATTGGAAGTTCCTTGTCTTGTCCCAGGCCTATAAATCAAGGAAATTTAATATAATTTTCACAATGAAATAGAATACCTAGTTTTTATTGTTTTTAAAATAAAAACTCCTATAAACTCCTAATGATTTTTGAAAAGAAACAACATAACGATAAAATGCATCAGCTCTCTTTAACTGAACATAATTATATATATATATATACAGATGTGTGTGTCCCTATAGCCACCACAACCTAGCGGGGATCACTGATTTGTGTGTGGTAGTAGCATGGAGTTTCCCATCCTCCACAATGTTTGTCGAATATATATATATATATATATTAACAGATGTGTGTGTCCCTATAGCCACCACAACCTAGCGGGGATCACTGATTTGTGTGTGGTAGTAGCATGGAGTTTCCTATCCTCCACAATGTTTGTCGAATGCCAGTAGCTTTGGGCGTGTGGGAGATATGGCTGTTTAAAGTGGTCGATCTGGCTGTTTAAAGTGGTCGATCTGGGACATCCTAATATTTTAAACAAAAACATGTGTATCCCTACATTTCGCTTTGCTACCACAACTACATAGCGCAGACCACTGGTGTTTGTGTGTGATAGTAGTATCGAATTTCTCATCATGCACTACGGTGGCTGTATGTCGGTACCTATGGGGGTGTGAGAGATATGGTGGTTGAAAGTGGTCGACCTGAGGCACTTTCATATTTCGACCAAAGCAGCATGTGTCGCTAAGTTTCACTTTTCAGCCAAAACTACCCAGCACAGACTACTGGTGTTTTTGTGTGGTAGTAGCATGAAGTCGCCCACCATGCACAACGTTAACTGTCAGTAGCTGTGGTAGTGTTGGAGACATGGTGGTTGAAATCAGTCAGTCAGTAACATTTTTGTACTTTGACCAAAGACATGTGTCCGTATATTTCACTCTGCTGCCACAACTACATAGCGCAGACCACTAGTGTTTGTGTGTGGTAGTGGCCTCGAGTCTCCCATCATGCATTATGGTGGTAACATGTGGTTAGCCATGGGGGTGTGGGAGATAAGGTGGTTGAAAGTGGTTGACCTGGGACACTTTCATATTTCTACCAAAGCAGTATGTATCCCTATATTTCACTTTTAGCCAAAACTACCCAGCGCAGACCAATGGTGTTTTTGTGTGGTAGTAACACGCAGTCACTCATCATGCATAACGTTAATCGAATGTCAGTAGTTGTGGGAATGTTGGAGATATGGTGGTTGAAATCAGTTGATTAAGGACATTTTTGTATTTCAACCAAAGATGTGTGACCATATATTTCACCTTGCAGCCAGAACTACCAAGTACAGACTACTGGTGTTTGTACGTGGTAGTAGCCTGGAAACTTCCATAATGCACTACAGTGATTGCATGTCGATAGGTGTGAAGATATGGTGCTTGATCGAACTGATATAAAAATAGACATGTGTGTCCCTGTATTTCACTCTGCAGACAAAACTACCTAGCGCAGATCATTGGTCTTTGTGTGCAGTAGTAGCCTCAAGTCTCCCATCATGTACTATGGCAGTTGCATGTCGGTAGCTGTTGGGATATGGGAAAAATGGTGGTTGAAAATGGTCCATCGAGGGTATTTTGTTATTTTGACCGAAGACAAGTGTCCTTATACTTCACTTTACAAAAACAGCACAGATCACTGGTATCTGTGTGTGGTAGTAGCCTCACTTCTCCCATCATTCACTATAGTGCTTGCATGTTGGTAGCTGTGGGGGTGTGGTATAGATGAAGGTTGAAAGTAGTCGACCGAGGGCATTTTCATATTTTGACCAAAGACATCTGTGTCCCTATATTTACCTTTGCAACCATAAATACCCTGAGCAGATCACTTGTACAGTAAAAGCTCTTTATTCGCGGTTTCAGTTTTCGTGGGTAAAATAATTGTGTCAACTTTCAGTATTCGCGGATAAAATAACTCTAACTTTATGTATTCACCGCTTATATCTATAAGTTTTTGTTTTTTTTTGGTCACAAGCCATTATTTTCCTTCATACTTAACCGAAATCAATGAATGAGGTATAATTTTAAAGCTTATGGTCTCCACTTTGGTCACATCATATTTTAAGAAAGGAATTTTTCATAATTTGACCTCTAAATGGTAAGAAAGTCAGTATTTCTAAAATACAACTTTGTGTGTTACAAGTCTTTTATCTCCCTGGATACCTATTTGAAAAAGTTTAAAGAAGTATCATTTTAAAGATTAAGATTTACGCTTTGGTGTCATCATATATTAAAACAGGAATTTTTTGGAATTTGACCCTTAAAGGGCAAAAGTATCGATATTTCTGCAAAGCATTTTTGTGTCACGAGCCATTTCTCTCCCTTCATATGTAACTGATCTAGATAAATGAGGTACAAATTAAAGATTAAGGTCTCCACTGTGGTCACATTATGTTTAAAGAAAGGAATTTTTCATTATTTGATCCTTAAAGGACGAAAATGACAATATTTCTAAAATGCATATTTTGTGTTTCGAGCCATTTATCTCCTTGGATATCGAACCGAAATTGATAAATGAAGAATAATGTCTCAGCTTTGGTGGCATTATATATTAAAAAAGAATTTTTTGGTAATCCAACCCTTAAATGAAAAAGTATCAATTGTTCTACAACACATTTTTGTGTCACGAGCCATTTATCTCCATTAATATCTAATCGAAATAGATAAATGATCATTCTAAAGATTAAGGTCTCCGATTTGGTCACATTATATTTTAAGAAAGAGATTTTTCTGAATTTAACCCTTAAAGGGTAAAAATATCAGTATTTCTAAAATGCGTTTTTTGTGTCTCGAACCATTTATCACCATTGAGGTATCATTTCGTTAACGTCTTCAGTTTCGTTACACTATATTTTAAGAAAGATTTTTTTAAAAATTCGACCCTTAAAGGGCAAAAGTATTAATATTTCTACAACACATTTTTGTCACGAGCCATTTATCTCCATTGATACCTAACCGAAATAGATAAATGAGGTATCATTTTAAAGATTAAAGTATCCCTTTTGGTAACATCATATTTTCAGAAAGAACTTTCTCCAATTTCAATCCTTAAGGGGTAAAAATATCATCATTTCTATTTATTTATTTTTTACCTCGCTTGATGCCTAACCAAAATCGATAAATGAGGTATCATTTTGAAGTGAAGGTGTCTGCTTTGGTCACAGCATATTTTAAAAGAGGATTTTTTTTTTAAAAAAATTCAGCCCTTAAAGGGCAAGGGTATTTCTACAACGTGTTCTTCTAATATTATTACGAGCCATCTATCTCCTTCGGTACCTAAACGAAATCGATAAACGACATATCGTTTTAAGGATTAAGGTCTCAAATTAGGTAAAATCATGAATTAAGAAAGAATTGTTTGGAATTTGATGCATAAAGAGGTCGCACATTTGAGACAGTTCTGAGCCAAGTCCCTAGATTCCAGCAGCATATATCACAGAGATGTCAATAGAATGTTTTTTTATAGAATAAGTAACTTTTCGGATTATTTTTTTTTATTTTTATTTTTTTTTGTTTTTTTTGTTTCTGGGGCTATAGAATTCCAATGTGAACATTTTATTCGCACAGCAACACATATCACAGAGATGTTAATATGCTGTGTGCACTTTTTTTATGTTGATTGTATTCTGTTAAGATCAGTGACAGCAAGGGCGTATCCAGGATCAGAACTAGAGGGGGGCAAGATTTGAGCTATGGGGGGCAACTCATATTGGTTTCGTGGAAGTAGGGTGGGGGACTGAAACATGACTATTTCTTCCAAAATGACACTCAAACCTATTGAGGAAACTATTTTTATTATTGATTAATATAGTAATCCTACCACTTAATCTAAGGACCTACTATGTAGTAAATTAAGATTATAACTTAGTTATAGTTCATGTAAACATTAATCGTGTCGGATTCTTAGAAGAATTTTCAATAACTTTGTTTCTTAATATCTCATGGTGTTCTTTAATGAAATTTCGATGCATGCTCATTAGGCATAATCCAGTCAATCTTTCTTCTCACAAAGTGCTCGAGCCAGTTCTTCAATCGTCGAAGCGCACTGAAGGCAACTTAATTTTTCTTCTAGGGGGAGGGGGGGAAGCAGCTCCCCTCCACCTCACTGGATACCCCATGAGTGACAGTTAGTCATACATACAGTGTGTTATAAAGATTCCTAACTGTTTCTTAATATGTTGTAAGTGTTTTGATGTGTACCTATTACACTAAAAAATAAACATTTTCTACAAAAGTGCAGTTCTACTTTTCATTATATTACAAGCATTCAACCTCACTATTCATAGTATTTTATTAGCAAAATTTTCGCATGGGTCGTCTAGTTTTTATATTCCCGAATCCAATCCGTACATTCAGTTCGCATGGGTCGTCTAGTTTTTATATTCCCAAATCCAATCCGTACATTCAATAGATTCGGTATCCTTTACTAATGTGTCGGCATCGTTTGAGTATTGCTGGAACATGCAGAGTGTCACTCTACCACTGAAAAAACAAATATTATTGCCACTAAACATATAGTTCATTGTCAAAAGCCATTGCTGCAGCTGTGTTAGATGTTCTGCTATGATCTTTATAAAAGCCGATCCACCATGATCGGCTCTGAATCTATAACAACTAGTCAGTCCATGCAATAATTCTGAGTGAATAACATTATCTTATCAGCTTTGTTCGCAATTTATAATGTCTAGCAAAAGCAAAGAAAAATTAGTTCCTACGCGGAAAAAAGTTGTGTTGCCACTTAGAGTAAAAAAGAAATGTTTGACCGTTTACTGTGGGCCTGATATCAATGTCATAAATGATGGAGAATCAGTGCAAATTCAAACTTTAACTGTAAACATTACTCAAGTTGCGAATGGAATAGGACTAGATGGTTCTGAAAAGATAGAATCAAGTGACATTCTAGAGTTGCTTGAATCGCAAAATGAAGATTTGACAGAAATCGACTTGGAGGAAATGTTAAATCTTCAACCCATTAAAGAAGAGGCTTCAATGAGCACTGAAATGGTGACTTTTTTTTTTTTTTTTTTTAGAAAATTGAGTGTACGTCTGCAGATAGCAAATGAGTATTGCGATTTCTCATTCTTAAAAGACAAATTGTTAATGCCACAGCTGAATATCAATCTGAATTGAAAGACGTATTAAAAGTGGTAAAACGAGGAAAAATTCCTAACGTCTTTAAAACATTGCCTAAACCCGACAATACAAATTAAAACATATTGCTTAAAATCTCTTAATAATTTAATATTTTTTTTTAAATATTGTGACGTATCTGCCAAATCCCATACAAATAACCATTCCATATTCGCGGTTTCCATACTCGCGGCATATTACGGAACGTATCCCCCGCAAATAAGGAGCTTTTACTGCATTTGTGTGTTTTATTAGCCTCGAGTCAACCATCATAAAATATGATGGTTGCATGCTGATAACTACCAATCAAAATTCTTTAAAAACACAAACAAAGTCGTGGGCATCAGCTAGTACACATATATAAGAAGTTTCTTCAGTATGAGCACTATAGGTAATAGTACTCAACCTGCTGTATGTCTAAGTAGTTTAATGATGGTAAATTCTAGATTTTTGTATTCTAAACTATAATTAGCACAAAGACTGACAGTAAGTTAAATTTAAGTGATGACAATAGATTACATCTTTTGTTCACACTAATGTTAGGTTTATTACAAATTTAAGGCTTTATCAGGAAAAATTAAGATATTTAATGTAAATCTTAAAATGTATACAAGTCAGTTTGATATTATGTCTGAAGTACAGCTAGCAACCAGCTCAGCATGGCATGATTATTCCAAAAACGCTGATGCTGATCCTTGCTATTATATTGGATCAAACTAGCATCAATGATGCGAAACCTGATGTGATGTTGGACCAATGCACTCATTATTATGCTTCATTTTCCAGAAGTCTACGATGTGTAACTATGGGTTACTACCATCATGGAGTCATCACATATACATGAAGATCATTTCATCGATCAGTCATCATTCAATTAGATACAGTAATCATCAGCTTATAGGTGCTATTGAAAGTATCCTTGCAGGTTATGCTCTTGATCATATTCAGTACAGTTAAAAGTAACTAATAAATTGGATTCTTTACCAGATAAGTCACCTATCGTAATTTATATTAGGGTAGACTCTCAGGTAGTCATTGAACACACAGTAACTTTCCATTAAACTTTATTCCTGGATATATTAATAAGGTGGTATGAATTTCCTGACATATAGCGTCCTTCAGTAGCCCACAAGCAAGAACTAAAGATGCAAGAACAGAAGAGACATAGAAGAAGATATTCAAAACACAAGAAGATGAGAGATTTAGCAGAATCCCGGATGTTAGTCTCTCCACCCAAGAAACCTCCACATCACATACCCTATTAAATACAGCCTAGCACACTTTGTCCCCTTTCAAAAATTTCTAGAAAGTAGCCAACATCACAGAAAAACTGCAGAAACACATTACTGTCAAATTTTATACAATGTTGTAAGTTGTTATGTTAAATGTCTTGAAAAAAGATATTTTATATGACATAAAAATACACAGAAACTTAGCGTGTACTGAAAATATTTGTTGTATCCACCTGCAAGATGGGCACTATACCACAGGCAGTGTAGACAATTCCATTCATCCAATGTATGGAATGGGGTACTTGACTAATTTTGGGAAAGTAGTCAATATCGTAGCTGGGCATCTACTATAGCCCAAAAAATGTTATTTCTTGAAAAACAAATGACTGAAATGCAAAATATTGCATTTTAATGCGCCGATTTGAATATTGGTACCAAGACGCTGGCAGCTGTCATGACGTATCTTGACACGTCACTTTTCTGCTCGTGCCGGTGTAAACAAGCGGGTGGTTTGCTTATTTTGTGGATAAAATGAGTTCCACGGTTTACAAGTGATGTGTAGTGCTTCAGTGTGTAAACACAACATTTAAGACACCAAACAAATTGGTTTTTTATTTCCACAAAAGGAAAATATGCTGAAAAAGTGGCTAAAGCTTGCAAAACGGGACTAAGCGTATTTGCCTACAAAGTCTTCAATATATTTTTGTGAAGTCTACTTTAATGTAAGTTTTTACTTTTAATATTTATTATGTTTAATAAGCTATGTACTTCAGTGTTTTGTTATGTGAAAAACTTAAAATTTGATCGATAAATAAATTACAACTTCAGACGTTAAAACGTCATTCATTGAAAATGCGTGGAAATTTTTTATTAGTACAGTTGTCAAACGATATGAAAAATTACATGGAGTATCGTAGGCAGCAATATTTTAACCATGGTGCCACAATTTATTGATTAATTCTTGAGTAACTCCATGAAAACAAACCAAAAGTAAAGAATAAATTTTTTTGATATTTCGCTTAGTTATTGAGACATCAAATGTCAAAAATCAGTTAAAGGTATAGTTCATTGCCCTGTGGTGACATTTTTCTTCTGGTCCAGGCTGTATTTCAACCTAATCACAACCAATAGGAAGATAATAAAACACCTATTGTGGCTTTGGCGAATTTTTTTTTTTTTTTTCCCAGGTCGCACTTCACTTTTAAGACAGTATACCTCGAGAACTAAGGTAGATATCCAAAAAATTAATTCCTCACTTTCGATTTGTCTCATCGAGTTACTTAAGAATCTATCACCAAATTGCAGCGCTACGGTTATCTTGGAATCCCCGCTTTAATGAATACCGAAAGATATTTCGACCTGAATAAGACGGTACTTTCCAACTTTCTTAGACAGTATGATCACAATACATTTCTAGCTATAGAAAAACATGTATAACCTCTAATACAGAAAGAAAAAGTGGGATTACCGGAGATCGCGATTCGGCCTGGAGTCAGCATCATAATGCTGCAGTAGTCAAATGCAACACTCCTCTAGAAATTCTTTCCAAAGTACATTTAACAGTTTCATGCTGGTTCAGAATGTTTTACAACCTAATATCTAGTTGAAAATAATGGTTCACGCTGTATTACAACTGAATTACTTCTTGAAAATAATACGTCTTGCAACTGACTAAAGCAGTATTACGACGACATTATTTAATGTTATTGTAGCGGGATCGCGATCTTCAATAGACCCGAAAAAGCTTTATATTCACAACATTACTGATGGAAAAATAGCATCGAACGAATGTAAACAGACTTTTAATGTTAACTAACACAGCATAGCAAAAAAAGTTGAAGAAGCGACTCAAAGATTTTTTAAATAGTAATTACATTAACAATTTACAACTACACTCGCTTCTGAGAAGCAACAGTCATATTAAACATATTCTTAAAAGATGCTACAGTGAAAAATTCAAAATTACTCCAAATGTAGACCCGCTGATTAAAACCCAAATTACAAATTTGTATTAAGTAAAACATTCCACAAAGACACACGCTTCTAAAATACCTTATATACTAACGTTTTATCATAATATGGTATTATGTATTATGTATTACTTGGACGTTTTTACATTCCAGAATTCTGCTGAGCAGAAATCGCTTTTTGATGCAAAAAAACATTCCCAGCATCATCACGTCAATTCTGGGCATATTAGAGCTATTTTCCTAGATAAAACCAACTTCCATTTCAAGTATAAGTAGAGCAATTGTTTTACAACCAGTATTGACACCTTAAAAATCTTAAATAAGTGACACAAACATCATCAATAAACGGCAGCAAAACTGACACGAGCTGATAACTGACGTCATGCACTCCCATTGGCGTTTCGTATCACATGACTAACAGCTGTCTTTCTGCATTTTTATCTTATTAAAAATAGTAAGTTTTAAACTCCTATGCAACAAATAAACTTTATTTTCGGAATCCTTACAACTTACTCTATCAGTGTAAATAAAGGTTTCATAGTTAGTGTTAAGTACCCCATTCAATGTGGAATCCGAAACATAGAAATAAAAATACTTTGTACGACTAAAATCTAAATATTTAAAGGTCATATTACTATTATGTGGTCATCGAGGTCATCAGATGAGGTAAAAGTAGGTGGCAAGGAATTTGGCTATGACCTTATGAAGGAACAATATCACCATTTGCCTGAAGTGATTTTAGTAAATCATGGAAAACAAAAAATCTGAATGGCTGGACAGGGATCTGAACCTGCTTCCTTCCGAATGTGAGGCCAGAACATTACTGGTCACAAATTACATTCAGTCCATATTACTGAGTACCTATACTTATATCAATTACATTTCTTAAAAATCTACCACAGGAAGTTAAAAGTAGTAGAAATGGTTACTGGGACTTCCAGAAATCAATGGCCCTTTGCCATATAAACATCAATCTTGTTAACGTTACTGTAATTTTATAAATAAAAGAATTTAATTTTTATCTGTATATTACTACTATTTCCGATGATACTGATGAAAGTCAGCTATTAGAGGCTTTTTGGATGTTGAAATTAATATGTCAGGATCTAATTTTTGGGAAAACTACTGTTCAGGCAATAATCATATTTTTATGTACGATAATTGAAAAGGAACACATCTTTCATACTGCAGTGCTGAGAAAATTCATTCACTCAGTAATAAGCTTTCCTATTTCAGATATAACATAAGTAACCAACAACAAGACCTCCACTTAACTAATCCATGGATGCCTCAGAACTCAGAACTACTAACGTGGCTCGAGTCTTCGATTAATGAAATCTGAAAGCTCCCTTCAATAGTTTGCAGGACCATTCCAGATGTCACAGTATTGTGTATTCCATAGTCAGTCACAAAAAGAGATGGTTTCATTCTCTGTTAGTATTTGAAATTGATACCTGTTTCCCAGCAGATTTATATTTTAAACAAAACAAATTTCCAGTTATATGGCAGTAAGATATGTTTTGCAGACAATAACTAATATAACAAGAAATAAACGTAGGTCAAGTATTTTTATTTGAAAACTTTATTACTGTATAATTTCACCTATAACACTATTTTTCTATTTATTAACTTTTTATTTATTGATTTTAATTAATAAAACTTATTAAAAATAAGCAGGAAATTTAACTTCACAAAAGGTAATGTTACAAGTCAAATCAAATTGTGACGTCAAAATCCACATTCTTATTGTTAACAAAGGTATAGTTAGCGGGTATTTTTATAATTTGGTTGTGTTTAAGTTTTATCATTATTTATTAGCATAATTGGTGAAATATTGAATTCTTGTGAGAATACGCGTACAATAAACAATGACTGAAAGTGGTTCTGTAAAAGCACAATCACAATAATCTCAGAAATATAGATGTTTTCATTATGATAACATATTTTGAAGCAAATCTGAATTTTATAGTCACTGAAGTCACAGAAGTAAAAGTAGTAAGGTAATTAAGTGATAGATATTTAAATTATTATTTTTTTAATTCTTTTAGTGCATTAGTTACCACAGGTGGTGTAGTATAACCCACATTTTAGGTAACAAATACAGGAATTGGAGGGCATGAAAAGAAGAGCTACTAGAGTGTGTGTGTGTGTGTGTGTGTGTGTGTGTGTGTGTGTGTGTGTAAATTAATCGCAGGACCCAGTCAGTAACTGATATGATAAAAGGGCTGGATTGGGATTCAGTGGAAGACAGGAGGAGGGTGAAGGGAATGCTGGAATGCAGAAGGCATATGTTGGTGATGGGGCTTGGAAAAATTAGGAATAGTGCATGGAAGGGAAATGATGATCGTGAACACTTGCTGACACTCTATTTCATGCATAAGGGAGGAAGAAAATTTTCGTTTATAGGTAAGGGTGTCAGGGACTGGAACAAGTTACTACGTGAAGTGATGATAATTTCCAAAAAACACTGAAGGAACATAAAATCAAAATTTCTTAATTGCAAAAGTAGATGGGGGAAGAATTTAATACTCAAATTATATAAGATAATTAAAAAAGGGGTAATTAGATGACTAAGGGAATTTTCGCCAGCGGATGTGCTTTCTCACAGTTAAATTAATAAAATAATTAAATTGGTAATAAAATTAACTCAATCTATAAATCACTGTGAAAATTGTAGCCTATATCACATAGGTTGTCAAAAGTTTGTTTTTAATTTCCTTTGCTTTTACTACCACCAGTGACTGTATTAATGTGTGTGTGATAGAAGCTATGATTTTCGAACAGCAATATTAACGACGGTTGTGGTTAGGTTGAAATGCTGCCTGGACCAGCTGACACACTTTATTAAGGCACAATGCATTAAGAATTTAGTTTTATAAACTATGCAGTACAGCATAAGGCTTTTGGATTCCTAATTAATTTTAAATTTCATTGGCTACATATTGCTTTTCTTGATTATTCAGCAGTATTTAAGAAATTCCAACTTTATTGTGATGTAAACTACAAACAATAATGGAGAACATTACCAAATGGAGGAAAATGTGAGAATCCGTGAAGATCTTGGGTGACGTTTAAGTCGTGAAGCAATATGTCACTAACATACCATACCGTGATTACATATTTTCTGGTGGTAAAAATAGCAGAGCTTTTGGTAAGGTTTAAATGCATCCCAGACAAGGCAAGACACAAGGAATTACATTGAGCATTATTTAAAAATAATTTTACTAAGTCAATCAATTGCAAAGAAATGACATGCCAGAACACTTCGTTCAACCCACCATTTTGATGGGCTTTGAAGGTAGTAATAACATAATAAAGTAGCAGAAAAGCATATAACTGAAGGTCTTTACTTAGCTTTAAAAAGGTTTGTACTTGCTTTCAATCAAGCTTGAATAAGAAATAATTTGAAAAACATATCCATGAAACTTTTGTAAACTAAATTATGATTAGAATTAAATTAGGATAGGGAAATGAGCCATCACTTAACTCTAGATGATGAATGAGGGGCACAAATACACAGAAAAGACAAAAACATGAGCTCCTGCCTGCACCTCCTAGAACTTGTTTCAGCAGACCTCCTAACCTCAGCGAACTTCTAGTCCACAAACAGAGTCTTCCTCGTCCCAACAGTCAGCCCCAAGGCTCTTTCCCATGCAATAGACCCCGCTGCAAGATGTGCGACATATACCATGCCTCTATCACTTTCACCAACCCTGTCAGACGGGAACGCTTCCCTATTATAGACAAGCCACCCGTGAAACTTCTCATGTAATCTACCAGTTAACATACAACCACTGCCTGGCTTCATATATAGGTTCGATCACAAATCCACTTTCCATGAGAATAAATGGCCACCGACAGACGGTGTTCACATGGAACCCAAAGCACCCAGTTGCTGCCTATGCCATCACCCATGAATCGAATAATTTCAACACTTGTTTCATGGTCCGTGCTATCAGAGTCCTCCCTAATAGCAGCAGCTCCTCTGAACTCAGAAGGTGGGAACTTGCCTACCAGTACAAACTGGGCACAAGGCAACCACCTGCCTCAACTTCAGAAAATACCCGATAATTATTATTATTATTAATTTTACTTATGTTTACCCTTTTTAATCCTCTCTTTGCCTGCATCCCCACTACCTTTATTGAACCACTACTAACCTAAGGTAATGTTTACTTCATACAGTCTTTGGTTTTAAATATATATATATATATATATTTATTCATATTTAGATTTTATTATATTTTGATCTTCCCACTGACCACAGAAAAGTTTCGATATTTATCTACGCTAGGGTATTAGCTCTGAATCACTGCCCCTACTTTTCCTGTGTTTGAATTTATCCCCACCATATTCCTGGCCAACAGTCTTTCTGTGAGGCAGTCCCCAACATCACCTGCCTCCCATAATGTTCTCCTGTTGACAAAGGGCGTATCCCAAAAATTTATTTATCAGTTGTGTTTTTGTTTTTTCTGTGTGTTCGTGGCCCACATCCATCATCTAAAAGTAAGTGGTGGCTCATTTTCCTATCCTAATTTAATTCCTTATCGCTACTTAGCACCTTTGATTTCATTGTTTACCAAATTATGATTAGAGTTTGAATAGGCAACGGATTGTTATGTATTTTAATAAATGTAACATAACAATATTTAACACTATGTACTGGAGTCAAATGATCTTTACAACAATATAAACAAATAATTGGAGATACTTTATCTCTGCTCATAGCATCACACTACTTTTTCCTTATGTTCGCATCTCGCGGGATATGAAAATACACTTTATGAAGTGCATTTATTACTATAATTTTGAATGTAGGTAAAATGCAGTATTTATAAAATGGTTTTCCACCCCCCTTCCACATTGAAATTAGTTATAAAACATACATCTTTTGGGATAAAACACTGCACTATATACAAGATGTCAATGTAGTCACGGACACTGATGTCAATGAAACTCGTTGACAGCGTGCCAAAATGGCAGTGTTTAAATCATCTGAATTTGATTGGAATTTGAAAATACTTATTTTCATGTTAAATTTTAATATTTTCACCAACATTATATATAAACTAGCTTCGAGCCCATCAAAAATGACAGTTCGAATTCAATATTCTGGCAGTTCATTTTTTGCAGTTGGTTAATTATATGGAATTATTATTACATAATGCTAACGGCCTTGATTTTGTTCTACATATTTCATTTGCAGTTCACATAACAATACAGTAGTAACTTCTATGAATTAATGACGACGGAAGTATAGAACCAGTGAAAGTAAAATAATAATAATAATTTTTTAAAAAAGGAATCCCAAAAACGTTTGCTATCCATGTAATATCAGTTTTATTCCTGGTCCAGGCACAAGTCTGCACATTTAATATAGAACTACTCCACCCCCATTAATTAATACCTTTAGTAACATGGCGCTTATGAAAGCAGTTTAAATGGTTTGTAAAACTGATTTCAGAGTGAATTATGCTGTAAAAAACTGTGTCAGTTGTGATTCTGGTCAACTTAACCACAACCTTGTAACATTACAGTTACCATCCGCCGACTACGAAGTAGTGTCTCTGGAGCGGAGAGATGCATTTTTTCTAAGTCAGTCGTATGTGAATTGTCGCAGAGCACGGCTCGCGGAGCGTGGGTCACGTAGTGAAGACATTGTCCTATATACTTACTGTGTGATGTAGTTTCGTATGTATAACTGTGATTATAAAAGTGAAGTTCCAACAGTATTTACATGAACATTGAATGTCAAGTTGTGATAGTGGATGATTTAGTTCGAAGGAGATATGAATTATAATTTTCCTTTTGTCTCAAGAACTCTGTAATCTTTCGGATATGAAGTTTCGATTAGCTTTTATATTGAAATTTGATGGTGGCCAAACCATTCACAAGTGTTAATGTGCTTTATCAATAAACCTGTCATGGACATAATTATTCTTATTAATGAACTTAGTGACCTTTATTAATTGTTCTCATAATTGTTGCTTAGGACGGCTTTGGTTTCATCATCTGGCGACTGATGGCACAGCGAACTATATAAAATTAAATTAGTTTGCTTCGAGAACTGTGTCTTTGAGAGAACCTGTTTTTGTGAGTATTAGTATACTGCTAATTATAAAAGAAAAAGTATAAAGGTGTTCTTACATGGCTTACCGTGATCAGGACTGAAAATATTTTTTAGAAAAGTTCTTACAACCTCCACTAATATTGCATTTGGAAATCATAGCTTCTACTGCCCTCAATGACAACGGGCATCACCTATGGTGGTAGTAGGAATTGTAAGCACCTTAGAATTTGGTTAAATTCTACCTTTCTTGGCTATAAGGCATAGGGGAGGGGGTAAACCTTCCAGAAATTGTAAAATCATTAACCTTGTAACTACAACATATGGCAGGAGCGGTTCATATATAAGGTGATACCGCAGCTCATTTCAGAGCAGAAAGCGTTTTAAAGGCAGAAACAAAAATTAAACATATAATAATAGCCCTAAATAAACAGTTAATAATAGTAAACAGCTTGTAAACTTACCTATATCAGTGAAATCCTCAGTTACCCAAATTGTAAACAATCAATTTTGGTTACGTGACCATGTCGTTATTTCTCAACACTTTTCGATGTAGTAAAGTATTTTTATAATACTAATAAACCGAAAGAAAGTAAAATTCACTAAAAACCAATAGTTTCAGGCCGTATAAATAAAGAAAACATTTTTAAAACTTCGTTGAACATACTTGCATTGTTAACACATCATAATAACACGATTTTAGTAATTTTTGGAGCTAACAAATAAATTTTAAGTAAGAATAGAAAACACTGCATAACATATAAAAGTTTTGAACCATTTCACACAGTTTAATAAACACTAAATCAGTTTTAAACAAAATTACGCCAAGAAGGAAAACTTGCCAACTTTCAAATTAAATTGTGAACCTCTTAGACCATCTAACAAAACCACTTTTAAAATTAATAATAAAATTAAAGAAAAATTCTGAAGCCAACACACTCTCGATATAAACAGTAAAAAAGAAAATATTAGTTTTGCACAATGGAAAATTGTATCACCCATCACCTCAAATTTTGAAGGTCAATAACTTCCCTCGTACTTAACGTATCAAAATTCTAAATAGCTCCTCGGAAAGTGCAGAAATGAGGGAACAATGTGATAAAGGTTTAAACGAAATATTCTAAATTTTTTTTACACAGTTAAAACAATAGACAGTAGAGAAACTAGTCAAAATAACAGTACCATTTTCTTAACACAATTAAAGTTTTACGGTGATTTGAGAAACTTTAGAGCCATAGTCCCCATAACAAGAAACAATCCTGAGGAGTCACTCTATACACTATGAATTTTCGAGGGATCTCCGTTAAAATATTTTCATTTAACCCTTTTTGAGGTGCATGGTAAAGGTGCTAATCTACAAAAGAGTCTCCGGGCATGACATTGTGTCTTTTGTCGGGGAAGCATTGGTGTGTTAAGACGTAATGTTTAGGATCCCGTGGCAAGGCGCTAGGCCCACGGGTAGCTGGACGAGGAAGTGAACTGTACAGTATGTTATCATGGCCATATTGAGTTCTGAGCGGTGGCGCGCGTGTGAAACATCCATGATGTAACTTTAGAATTTTCTATTTGGGGTTCGTTCAGTCTATTCTAGCTTCATAATCTGTAATTTTCATGTGAAGAATAGTCTGATTGCCTATACCAACTGTAATATGTGAATTTCAGTGAACTTTGAGGAATATAGAAACTTTATTATTTGAACAGTACAGTCTTTCATTTTACAACATTACCTTTCTCTCCTAAGTTCAAAATAGGATTATGGTGACCGATCTAATTTACAGTTGGACTATCCTAGGTATACCACGGTTAATAGTTTGAACATTTTTAATTTTCTTTATCAGACGAAGTGCAAGTGGAGGATGGAATTTAATAGTTAAGGTGTATCGGCATGATATCCTAACCCCAATATCAGGCTGGTCCCTTACAGAATTTATTCTGGAAAAGCTTGTAAAGATAAACGAATAATGAGCGGGTCTACTGGAGAGAACAATAAATTTCACTTGCTTGAGGCTTACTGATATCTCACTTCTTCAATGTACATGTATCGGGGCACCATGCATGAGAAATGGAACATGGTTATGTACTTCATTCTTATGTCACATACTTGTTCCATATCAAGCTTCTGATAATTCTTAAAAATGTTTCTGCCTGCCTTTCTCTTTCACTTATTTCAAAACTGTTCTTCCCACTTAGCTCTACAACAGTTCCAAAGTATTTGAAATTATCCACTTTCATCAGTTGTCCTCCTGGCATCACAGTTTCCTGGTTATCCTGCTCTTCTTCATTTACTCACATTAAATTCCATACCATATGCACCCTTAATGTCACTGAACTTCCTCTTCACCACTCACCTTCATCACCAGGTCATTCACGAGAGCCATCATGTTCATATTTTATTCTCCCATCTTCACTGCCACTTTCTCCATTACATCATCCATGACTATGATGAAAGGCAGTGGTGAGAGGATACTTCCTTTCTTTATTCGATTTCTCTGTTCCCACCAATCTGTTCTTTCATTCCTTATTTTCACACAGCTCACACTACCCTGGTACAATTCCGTCACTCTACTAATTGTTTCTCATGGAACTCCTCTGTTTTCCAAGGCCTTGCATATCTTTCTACTATGTATTCAAAATACGTCTTCTGTGTAACCAATCATATGCTTTCTCAATATCGAGGAATGCCAACAGCAGTCCTTTCTATGCTCTTGGTGCTCCTGCAACTATCGCACTGCAAACATCAAGTCTACCAATGATCTCCCTGGTCTGAAGCCATAGTGCTCTCATTGTGTCACTTACTCAAATACAATGGAAGATCTAAAAAGAATAGAGACATAGAGCTAACTAAAATTAACATAAAAACAATTAAGCCTCTGCAAAATCTTTCACAATACAATATGAATATCACCAAAAAAAAAAAAATGCAAGACCATTAATGTTGTTTACAAGAGAGCATCCATAAACTAGAGACTATGTCTAGGGAGGAAAAGGGGGGGGGGTGGAGGCTGAAAGATACACTAGGACACATGGAAGGGGAAGGGGGTTCCCAGCCAGGCCATGAGATTTTTCATTTGTTTTATTTGTCAGAGTTAAAATGAGACAATTAAGTTTTTTCCCGGCGTATGGTAGACAGGAATTCTTCACGGGTCTTCTGCCGGATAAGATCTTCTAAACACAACGTTTCCGAAACGTCGTGTTTAGAAGATCTTATCCGGCAGAAGACCCGTGAAGAATTCCTGTCTAGCGTTAAAATGAGGTAAAGAACACACAACAGCATGTGGATATTAATTTCTGTCATTAATTAATTATGTATGTAATTTAGATATCATTTCCACTGACAGTGCTGAATGAATGTGTGACTTGAACTCATATAGTAGGACTGCATGTGGCTAGAACATTTGAACTAACCAATGGTGCATTACGATAACAAAAACAATAGAAATGCCATACCTAGACTAAAATTCGCTTACATATGTCATGCTGGACTTTCCAAGGCAGTGACAGTCCATATAGTTTTGATGGTTTGAAATAAGGTGTTTTGATTAGGATTGCCAGTTTGACTGCACCGCTCATTAATAATTCTGATTTTTTTCTGTCAAGTGAATTTCAGTGCACCTTTAACTACAGTGCTTGTTGAAGTGTTATTTCAAGTTCAAAGTGAGATGTGAAGTGCCACTGTACAATAAATAAACTTTACGAGGCTTATTGAAAATCTTAAGCTTTTCAGAAACACCCTAAGAAGAAAAGGATCCCTGACTATACCCCAGAAAGAGGTTTTTCTCAATAACTGATCATTTGCAAGAATGGCTAGTGACAACATTTTGTTCAGAATTGTTTTAATTATAGAAAATTACATAATGTGAATATCATAGTGTTCATTATACTTGATGTAATTTTAATGATAGTCTGTTAAGATAAAATGGTATAAAAACATATTCTGGAATTAATAGGGAAATAAGCTATGTGCCACAAGGGAAGGGGGAAGTGGAGAAGTCGAGGTAAAAGACACATTGGGGATGTGGGGGTTCAAGGTAGGCCAAAATGGAGCCATGTACCTTAAGGAGACTCTCCAATTGGTGGAAATGGAGAGAGAGAGAGAGAGAGAGAGAGAGAGAGAGAGAGAGAGAGAGACTGGGTAGGTCTTGAAGGAAGCAGAAATTCTTCTCCATTAAAATCCTTTCCATATAAGAACGAAATTTGTTACACATCTTTCTTATGATTTACCAGATGCACTAGACATTATTTCCAAATAAAGCTGTTAGTGTTCAGAAAACTGTACTTTTTCAATTGTGTTTACATTATTTACTGTCCTGTGGATGTTGTGTTTCTATATAGTTTATATTTAAACCATTGTGCACACAATTTCAATACAATATATCAATAATAGGAGTACTCCTACTATTTTTGAACATCTGTTATAAGTGCAGTACCATGCATAATGAGTGAAAATTATATTAACAGTTTCCATTTTTCATAATTGAAAAAAAATTTTATTACCCCAGCAATATAAAAATAAAAGCACTTCTACAGATAAAAACATAATAGCTAATAACATGTTTTATTTTCGCTCTTTTACTATAGATACACAAGATAGAAAATAATTAAGTCAAAATATTATTTTTAACAATAGTGTTCCAAAAATCAGTAAACTCACCCCTGAGGACAGCAGCACAAGTTTGCACACAGCGCAGTGACGGTGATGAATAAACAGATTGCATGCGTACTCCTGCTTCACGCATGGCTTCACCTACTAGACATGCTTGAAGCTCACCCACACAGGTTAGGGGGCAATCCTTGAAAAAGGCTTGTGGCCCTCCTTTCCTTACCGGAACTGTTTGGGGCATATTTAGGTCTTTGCGAATGTATTTACCTTAAAAATAAGTTTCCAACAAATCATCATAGAGTAATACCTAAACAAGTGCAACATGTTTAAAAAAAACTGGCCATTTTAAAATTTAGTTGGAGGATGCCGTATTTTACATATAAGAACACAACCTCTCACTTAAACAGATGTATGACACCACAGCCACGTAAAGATCTTAATGATGAAGTACACTGCCTGAAAAAATTGTTGTGTGTGTTTCTAATCTATCATACCTTTTGATATGGCAAGCGATTTTTTAAAATTTTATTAACATTAATCGGTGTCCATTCATTTTATGTAACCAGTTACAAGACTTACTGTTAAGCTGTAAACCGAAATAATTGATGAAGTCAGTGCTTTTTTACAAGCATACAAGATCAAATATGATAAAACTGTTGAAAATATTATTAAAAATGAAAGAATTATTTCATCTACTGAAAAGGACAAAGTATCATATCATCTAGGCTGTTAAAGACAAACTTGTAATAGACCATGTATCTCTAGTTTCTCCTTCTGACAACTACTATTTGAAAGATAAAGGAGAGATGTGGAATTAATGATGAAGTAGAGGCTCTTGGGGAGAAACTAAACTCAGAGTTCAGAAGTGAGAGTGGAATAGTCATTTTTGGTGGGGGATTTTAAGTTCCCAGATGTTAACTGTGTAGGAAATAAGATTAATAACATAAGGGAACAGAGATTTGCAAATACCTTAATAAGGGAAGGAAGTTGAGCAGAACACAAGTGAACAAAACATGTTGGATATCTTCCTAATAAAGCGCAATGATAACCTTGTGCAATGTCAAGCAACTGAAGGAATAAGTGATCATGAAGCTGTTCTGATAGATATTAGAGGATTCAGTATAAATCACTGACCAAAATTGAAGGGGGAAATAAGTACAATTCTAGAAAGGCACAGATTTCGAAACTGAAGAGATACTTCAGGGAAAGTTTAGCAAATGGAAGGCACATTTACAATAAGTTAATAAAAAGGGCGAAGAAACATATATTCAAAAAAAAAAGAGAAGTACAAAACCTATGTTGTATAGTAGGGAGATGAGGCAGTTAAAGAGGTACGTTAGAAGAGAACATAACAGAATTAAGAGACAGCAAGGCAATAGGGAATACTTGAACCAACTAAACAGGAACTTAATAATAGCAAAGAATGTGACTAAAGATGGGTTTATGAAGAATATTATTGGCACAGGGGGACCAGTGATGGATGCATCTAGAAATTTCTACAGCCATGTTAGAAAACTGAGGGTAAGGGAGGGTGCTGAGACAATTGCAGATAACAATGAAGAAGATTTAAGAATGGAGACGTTCCCGGCGTAAGCTTGAAATGAAGTCTTCATGGGTGTACCGTCAGATAGTGTTTTGAAAACACGATATTTTGACGACTAGCTCCGTCATCTTCATCAAATGTGGAGACATCTGCACAGGTCGGCTGACCGTCAGATACCGAGACAGCCCAGATGCCACACCTCATTATATAGCCGTTGGCTCTCTCCGCGGCCCGTGCCTGGCAGCTGGCTGCGAGTGGGTGGGGCTACAGGTCTTCGTTGCGGGCCACGGAAGTTAATATTGAGTCATATATGGCAGTTGGTGGACAGATGTGCCACACTCTCTGTGTAGAGCTAACAAGGCTGGTTTCCATGCTTCGCTAAGACATAGCCCACTATCTACGAGGGTAGGTCCAAAAGTCCCCGGCCTAAGTAGGAAGGGGCATTCAAATAAATGAAATATATATATTATTTTTCAGTATAACTTCCCTTTATTGTAACACATTTTTCATAGCGTGAAATTAACAAATTTATTCCGTGAGAAAAATATTTCTTATCTTTGCTGTCAAAATGTTTAATTACAGCTGCCAGCACGTCTTCATCGTTGCAAAACTTGCGTCCACAAAGGTCAGACTTTAGTTTAGAACAGTGGTCCGCAACCTTTTCTATCTCGCGGCACACCATAAGGTTATTCATAAATCTCGCGGCACACCTTACCGCACGGATAGTTGATATATATATATATATATATATAAAAAGCGGGTCCTCAGAACACGATTTTTTTTGCGTATATAGCCTCCAAACAAGTAAAAAATTATAGCTACAAACAGCGGTTGCATAAAATTAATAACCAGGCAGTTTTATATTACTATTAAAGTAATTAATTGTACATGTAGCCTACCTTCAATATGACAATTGTGCCTGCTTAACTGCACACAGGTGGCTGATTCGTCAAGAAATCGTTGACAATGCAAGCCTCATTTCTTCGTCCACGGATTTGAGTCTTTCCCTTTTGGATGTTTTAATCTCAGTCAACGTCGAGAAGCCCAATTCACATAAATATGTAGTTGAAAATGGCATTAAAAATATTAACTGCCATGTCGGAGATAGCCAGATATTCATTCCTTATCGTTAGCCAAAAAGGATCTAAAGGAAGTTCGAAAAGCTTTAATTTCAAAGTTCTGTCAGCTTCTAAATCTGCGAGTTCCTCTTGAATATTTATTGGAAGATGTTCCGAATTTGCAACGAATAGATCACGAGCCCGTCGAAATCTTCAACACTTTCTCCAAAGTATTTTTTGAATCTCTGCTGCAATCCTTCTAAATGTTATTTAATTTAGTCCATCACCATTTTATTACCGTCATCAAGTGACCACACAGTCGGGAACATCTCACACGACCCATTTTCAATCCTCTGTAACCACAAATCCAGCTTCTTCTCAAATCCTTTAATCTTATCCATACTAACAAGTATATTTTCGATCTTACCTTGCATTTTGATGTTCAGCTCATTCAAGTGTACAAAAATGTCGGAAAGATATGCCAACTTACCTACCCATTCGCCATCTACGAATAAATCCGCGTACTTGTGTCTTTCAACAGTCAAAAATGCCTGGACCTTCTCTAAATTCAAATATTCGCGTTAACACCTTTCCTCGTGACAGCCAACGTACTTCTGTATATAGCAGGAATGTAGTGTGTTTCGAACCCATTTCTTGACATAAAACGGAAAATAGTCTCGAATTTAAGGGCCGCGATTTTATGAAGTTCACGACTTTTACTACTTCGTTCAGCACATCTTTCAGAGAAGGTGGCAGACACTTAGCAACAATGGCTTCGAGGTGAATGAGACAATGATTACATCGTACGTTGGGATTTACTTCGCGTACTTTAGCTGGGCCTGCAGCCGCTCCGTCTGTATGAACACTAAAGCAATCCTTCCATGTTAATTCATTAAGGCGCAAATATTCATCAGTCAAACTAAATATTTCTTCACCGGTAGTAAGCTCTTGAAGTTCTTTGCAAAGAAGAAATTACTTACAATTAAATTTCCATCGATGTAGCGAATGTAAGCCACCATCTCTTTACAAACAGGCTTTAATAGCGTTTCACCTATTGTATGTAGTTTCTTGGCCTTTACGATAAGTTCGGCTTCCTTATAACTAGCTTCCTGTACTTTTTCCGAAACACGTACTGTAGTGGTCATGAAAGTTCTTTGTTTTTTCTTATTTTCCAACAACCTACGAAAATAATTGACATTTTGTTTGACAGAGAAGAATGTTTTGTTGACAAACGTCGTTTTAATTTACTGGGAACCATTGCAGCGTTGCTGAGTTTTTCACCACAAACGATACACTCGGGTATTGGGCACGTTTTTTTCACCACACCAAGAAAACCCATAGGATAAGTAATTATCACTATATTTCCGCTGCATTAACTTTTGTTTCCTTCTTTCTGACTCAACGCTTTCATCAGTTGCACTCATAGTCGGAACACTCCGTTCAAGGAATTTGTCCATCTTGAAGAAATAAAAGTCTGCTAATTGTAATAGAAAATATCAAGACGAACTACTAACACAGTTTTAAGATCACTTCAAAGCACAGCTATGATAAAACTGAAGTAATTGTAAGAAGCGGGATTTATACACATCAAAGAAGTCACATATACGGTGCCATTTGTTTTTACAGTGATGTTTAACAATGTGCCGGTGCAACGGTACAGGAACAAAGTAGTATTGTTGGAGAAGCGCCAACACCGAACACTTAATGAAATAAGGCTTGGAAATTCTGCTAATCCCAGCAGTTTAGACTGAGGGAAAAGCACATACACAGAACATGCTGTAAATATAACTCAAAGCGCAGCAGTAGAGGCGAGGAATAGAAATATTTAAAAAATGAATAAACAAAACTAATAGCAAGTGTGAGTAAATAAATAAATAACATTTAATTTCTTAAAATACGACTATACTTAGCAATTCGCGGCACATGAAACTAAAATGTAATTAATAAAAAATTTGGCAATTAATTCCTTATAACTGGTAAAATTTCGCGGCACACCTTTCACCTTGTCGCGGCACACCAGTGTGCCGCGGCACACCGGTTGCGGACCACTGGTTTAGAAAACAAAAAATAGTCACTAGGGGCCAAATCTGGACTGTACAGTGGATGAGGTAGTTCGGAGAATCCGCATTCTTTAACAATGGCCTTCACATGCATGGCAGAGTGTACAGGTGCATTGTCGTGCAGGAGCCTCACACGTCTTGAAAGTCTGCCGCGCCTTTTCTCTTTTATGGCTTCTCGGAGTTTCATGATCAAGATGCCCTAGTATACTGCAGTTACTGAAGTATTTCTTTCCTTGAAATAAAGCAATAAAATTCCTTCATTATCCCAAAAAATAGTCGCCATGATCTTCTTTGTCGACTGGCACACTTTCGCCTTTTTAGGCGGAGATTCCCCCACTTGGCGCCATTCCATTGCTTCTCTTTTTGACAGAGGATCATAGTACAGGACTATTGTCTCATCACCAGTGACAATAGAATTCAGAAATGAATGTTTCTCCTCTTCCCACAGCTTCAAAATCTCTCAAGCACAGTTCACTCGTTCTGCTTTCTGCACTGCAGACAGAATTTTGGGAATCCATCGTGCACTGACCTTGTTCATACCCAAACGTTCATGGAGAATTCGAAGGACAGTGGTTTTCGACAAGCCCAGTCTCGCTGCAATTTCTTTTGCCTTAAGTCTTCTGTCTCCCAGCACTTCCTCCAGCACACGTGCGATGTTTTCATCAGTGATTGCTGTCGTCGGGCGTCCAGAGCGTGGGTCATCAACCAGGGATTCTCTGCCAAATTTAAAAAGTTTGGCCCAGTGTTTCACTGTAGAATATGAGGTTATGTTTGGTCCTCTCTCTGGCGTGCGGGAACTTGTTTTTTTTTTTTTTTTTTTGGTTTCAGGGCGCGTCGACGATGAGGTCATTAGCGCCCTAACAAAAACCAGCCGTGACAACGTGGCGAAATTGCCGTCTGTGTGGCCGACTGTAAGGGGTCGGCCACAGAGACAGCACAATAAAATACTAACATACTAACTAAAATACCGTCTGCGTGGCCGACTGTAAAGAGGTCGGCCACACAGATGGCAACATAAAATATAAAACTGTGACTAGAATATAAAATTACATACATTAACTGGTTGGCTGTAGATGGGCCAACCAGGTTAAAAACCAAGTTAGATGGCTGGCTGTAAAAGGGCCAGCCATATAATCAGTGTCACAAATAAAAACAGTATTTGGATTGGTGGTTGTAAACGGCCTCCAATCCAATCTAGAACCTAGGCCGATCTGCCCAAAATTTTTGAGACAAGACCGGCCAAGCAACAAAACTTTAAAACCTTAGCCACGTTGTCACGGTCATCGCTTAAAATAAGGGACAGATCGTTGGCTAAGCCAACGTCTGCCCTTAGATCTAAAAACAATACACATTCGGTTAAAATGTGGCGTACCGTCAAAGGTACGCCACAAGCATCACACTCCGGAGGGTCCTCTCGGTGGAGAAGGAAACCATGTGTCAGAGGACGGTGCCCTATACGGAGGCGAGCAAGGAGAACCTCATCCCTCCTCGCCCGCTGGAAGGAGCTGCTCCATGGCTGAACGGTCGGTTTGACCTGCCGGAGCTTGTTATGCTCAACTTCCAGCCACTGCCTCTGCCAAACATCAAAAACAAATCTCTTCACCGCCGAGGCAAGGTCTGACTTTGGGACCGGGTCAAAGTCGATTCGGACCTTGTCACAGGCTAACTTGGCAGCTTCATCAGCTGCCTCGTTCCCCGATTCCCACATGGCCTGGTACCCTGCAGAAAACCACCTCCTTTGCCACAAGATTGGAGGGAAAGGAGGGCGTCCTGGATGTCCTGGACTAGACGGTCTGCTGGGTACATAGTTGCTAATGCCTGAATGCAACTAAGGGAATCACAGCATATGAGGTACTTCTTGTCGCGGCGTGCCTTCATATGCTGGAGCGACTTTAGCAGAGCATAGCACTCCACAGTGTAAACACTGCACCTGCTATCCATCTTGTATTTGTAAGTCGCTCGAGGGAACACTACTGAACAGCCTACACTGTTAGCCTGCTTAGACCCATCCGTATACACCGGGGTGAAAGTGTGATATTGATATAAAATATCTGTAAAAATATTAATAAAAACACTGTCAGCGGTTAACAGTTTTGTTATGCCGGGACAGATCTAAACTTGTTCTGGGCCTCTTTAAAAGCCAGGGAGGAGATTTACTCCAACCCTGGTGATAAAAAGAGGGAAGCTCGAATCCGTATTGTTCTAAAATAGCCTTTGTACGGTAGCTGAACGGTTTAGTGGCTCTATGCCGGTTGGTATAGAGCCGCTCGTAGTTGGGATGTACAACTATGTCGTACACGGGACTGCCAGGTGTTATGACAACCTGCAGGTAGTGTCGCACCATGAGGAGTTGCCGGCGGATTGGTGAGCGGCGGCTCGCCCGAGTCAGCACAAATGCTGACAATGGGACTGGTGCGATATGCACCCGTGGCAAGCCGAATTCCAGCATGGTGGACACTATCCAATATACGTAGGTAGCTGTCCCGTGCCGAACCATACACGATACAACCGTATTCCAGCCGCGACCGTACAAAGGCTCTGTAAAATTGTAGCAGGTAGGAGCGGTCAGCGCCCCATGACCTGCCACACAAACATTTTTAAAACATTTAAAGCTTTAGAGGCTCTGGCTTTCACATCTTTAAGATGTGGCAGCCAGGTTAGCCTACGGTCTAAAATTAGGCCCAGAAACCGGACAGATTCCGTAAAACAATGTTCCTCAGGGTAAGGTGGGGCTCCAGTAAGAGACCCCTGTCGCGAGTAAAAAGTACACACCGGGTTTTCTCGGCAGAAAAACGAAAACCGGTGGTGCACTGACCATTCATCCAGCCTGTTCAGCGTGAGTTGCAGCTGCCGCTCGGCGCTTCTCAGGCTGGACGATGCGATAAAAATTAAAAAATCATCCACATATAAGGAGTACCCTATAGGACTCCTTATAACACTTAAAATGCTATTTATCGCAATAGCGAAAGAGTCACTCTTAAAACTGAACCCTGAGGAACACCGTTTTCCTGAATAAAAAGATCAGACACTTCACTACTGACACGGTACCGGAAGCAACGACCAGATAAAAATGATTTTAAAAAACGGGGAAGGTTACCCCTAAAACCCCATTCATGTAACTGTTTTAAAATAACATGCCGCCAGGTAGTATCATAAGCCTTTTCGAGGTCGAAAAAGACACCCACAAGGTGTTGGCTGCGGATGAACGCATCCTGTATTGCCGCCTCCAGCAGGATCAGGTGTCCAAGGTGGAACGGAACTTCCTGAATCCACACTGAAAGCGGCTCAGCAGATTTCGGGATTCAAGACACCAGACGAGGCGGCGATTGACCATCCTCTCCAGTGTCTTACCCACGCAGCTTGTAAGGGCGATGCTACGATAGCTACCTGGCAACAGTTTGTCCTTACCAGGCTTTAAAATTGGGATAAGCGTTGCTTCTTTCCACGAGTCGGGGAAGTGTCTTCCGGTCCAAATCTGATTAAAAATATCTAAAAGGTACTCCTTAGCATCTTTACTAAGATGCCTCAGCATCTGGTACTGGATCAAATCAGGCCCTGGAGCCGTGTCATTTGCGCTGTTCAGTGCTGATGTAAACGGGCAGTTGTAGGTCTCTGTATTCGACGAACTAAAGCACAGCTCTCGCCTCTCGGCAGCGGCTCTTTGTCGCTTAAACCGAGGGTCAAAGTTGGCGGACGAAGTGACGGAGGCGAAGTTCTCCGCCATCAGCTGCGCTATGCTTTGTTCGTCGGTTAATAACACGTCCGCGATCCAGTAAACCAGATACTGGAGGGCGGGAGTACCTTCCAGATATACGGCGGATAGACTCCCATACTTTCGACGAAGGTGTGAAACGGTTTTATGGTGCTCACAAAGTTCTGCCACGACCGTTTCTTGCTCTCCTTAATAACCCGACGTGCCTTAGCTCTGGCTATGCGGAACGCTGCTAAGTTGTGATCAGATGGTTGCATCTTAAATCGGCGCAACGCCCTCCTGCGTCCATGAATAGTGGAACGACATTCGTCGTTCCACCAGGGGACGGGCGTTCTACGCAGCGTTCCGGAGCATTTAGGCATGGAGACGTCAGCCGCCTGGTGAATCACAGCTGTAAAATGATTCACCATCTCCCTGATGCCTTTACGAGGCCGGAGGCATAGTGACCTGCTATACAACGGTCAATTGGCTTTGCTGACGTTCCATTTGCATCGGTTATTGCCTCTTCCATGTTCAAACTCAACGTGCATCCATATTGGGAAGTGGTCGCTTCCGTGAAGGTCGCGATCCACTTCCCAATGCACGGAGTCCACGATTGAGGGGGAGCACAACGAAAGGTCAATGGCAGAGGACGTACCGGTAGCAGTTGGTGAAATGAGTCATTTGCCCTGTATTCAGGATACAAATGTCCTCCTGCTCTATCAATCTTCCAACCACTTCGGCCCCTGAGGCAATCGGTGGAGGAACCCCACAACGCACAATGGGCGTTGAAATCTCCCAAAAGGAGAAAGGGCCAAGTGAGTTGTCGTATGATGCTAACCAGGTCGTCATTGGCGACTGACACACTGGGTGGCAGATAGATAGAGCATACGGTCAGTTCGATTGGACCGTGTATTTTCACCGCAACTGCTTGTAGTGAGGAGGTGAGAGCAACGGGTTCGGAGTGGACGGTGTTTCGGACCAACACAGCCACTCCCCCCTTGCTCGATCACCCTCGGTATCGTCCTTTCGGAATATGTCATATCCTCTTAGCACTGGTTCGTGCGATGGTCTAAAATGTGTCTCCTGTAAACAGAGACACAATGGATTAGACCGTGCTAAGAGTTGGAATTCCTCTTTGTGAGCCTGAAAGCCGTTAACGTTCCATTGGAGTATGGGAGCCATCTCACCTATTCGAACTCACCCGCCCCGGGTCGGGTGGGTCATCGTCCCGTGACTGCTGAGGAACGGAACCAGGTTCATCCACCAGCATAACATCGTCTTCAGTTGTCTGAAGACGATTTTCGTTGTCAGGCCTCGGAGTCTCGCGGACTTTTTCTTCCGCCGAGGCCTGTTCCTCCGCTTCTCCTTTCCAGAGGGAGATCTGGGAGGAGAAGTCGGGGGGGATTTCACAAACATAGTGGGGTCCGTGAGCTTGAATTTATGACCCCTAATCTTCTGCACTGTTTGCCATCCGCTACTGGCAGATGGCGTTGCCGCTACTGCTTCCCTTACAGTTGCTGTTTCTGCAACAGGGGCCACATCTGCTATTGCAGAGTGACCAATTGCTGTAGCGGATGGCTGTGCCTTTGCTGGTTGAACTTGCTGAACCTGCTGTCAATGTGATCGAGTTTACAGAAGTGAAGCTGCCGACGCCCGTGGTCCTTGGTGTTAGGACCTTAATGGGTTTTGCACCACATTTGCACTCGCACGAACACATCGTGCTCGTGCCGGCGTCTACAACGGACGTCTGCGTCGCTACACTTTCTTTCCTGACGGGAGTTGACAGCGTTTTGGCAAAGCTTGTGGCGAAGACCGGTGGCGCAAGCGCCTTATACCGTTTCTTCGCCTTGCCATAGGATAATCGTTCCTTCGCTTTCAACTCCTGTACCTTCTTTTCTTCAAGGTACACCCGACAATCCCTGCTCCAGGCTGGATGTGGCCCGGAGCAGTTGACGCACACCTGTGGGAGGGGTGCAGCTTACACCCTGCTCGTGTGCTGATTTTCCGCATTTCCCACAGGTGGGGTTGCTTTTGCAATTCAACGTCGTATGCCCGAACCTCTGGCACTTAAAGCAGCGCATCGGGTCCGGGACATACGGACGGATGTTTAGGTTAAGATATCCGGCTTTTATTGACTTCGGCAACGTCGGAGTGTCGAACGTCAGGACGAAGGTGGCAGTCTTCTCAAGACTGCCGTTAACCCTTCGTGAGATCTGACGAATCTCGACCACATTTTCTGATTTCCACTCCTTAAGGAGTTCCTCGGACGCTATATCAATCAGATCACGGCAAGTGATCACTCCCTTGCTAGAGTTGAGCGTTTTATGGAGTTCGCATTTTACTGCGAACTCCCCGAGCTTCTCACACTTAAGGAGTAGGACAGCCTGCTTGTTGTTAGATGTCTCTAACAGCAGTGTCCCGTTCCTCAGCTTTTTCACGCTTTTGAGGGTTCCAGCTATACCCTCTAAGCCTTTCTGTATATAGAACGGAGAGATCTTTTCAAAGGATCCCTCCGTTCTTGCCATTACTACAAAGGCGTTATCAATTAGATAACCCTTGCTGTTACTGTTTTCCACTTCAGAAGGGGGGCTGTCAGCCCTTGCCCACTTCTTTGAACTGGGTGTATTTTTATTATACTGCGGCACACCCGAACCGCAGGGTTTTTTGGTTATGTGAGGCTTCGTTTTGGTCCCACGAGTATAACCAATTTTAGAAAGAAGTGCTTATACAACAGGGGTGCGCAGGTGCCCCTGAGGTTGCACGGCACCGCGGGTTCGCCAAACCCGTACCTGGCACTTGCGTACCAGGCCCCTGCGGGGGCGGGAACTTGCGGAGAGGAACAAAAATGTGGGCGCTAGTGTCTCAAAACATTACCTTCAAAGTGCGGCAATTCAAACTTTTGTACCCATCTGCTAAGTAGGTCAGGCCGGGAACTTTTGGACCTACCCTCGTATGTTAAAGGTATCGGCCAATCGAATTTCAATCGCTTTTTTCACTACTGAACCCCAAAAATATGAGGTCCTGGTCAATATCGTAATGTTGTTGAAGTCAACCCTGTAGCCATGGTTTACATGAGCACTACGACTGCTGACTTGCTGTATTGTCCTAGGCTCAGTATTAACTTCCATGGCCCGCAACGAAGAACTGTAGCTCCTCCCATTTGCAGCCAGCATCCGGGTGCGGGCTAAAACTGTTGCTAAGCAATGAAAATAAGATACGATAGGGTAAGTAACCCATAATTTACCACAGATGATGGCAGGAGGGCCAGATGAACACAAAAAACACAAACACACTTTACACTATTTTGGTTAATAACTTTACTCATGTAAAAGGTGAGACATATGGCAGTGCAAAAGAAGTATATACATCTAGACCTACCACATGAATTCATGTGGCAAGTCTGGATGTGTACACATCTTTCCTCCCTTGTCATATGTCTTGCCTCCTACACAAGTATGGTTATTAACCGAAATAGTGTAAAGTGTGTGTGTGTGTGTGTTTTTTCTGGCTCTCCTGCCCTCATTTGTGGTAAGTGACAGGTTGTCTACCCTATCTTATTTTATTTTTATCCAGATTAGTAACACAATTTCCTTTGATACAGGCGCAAAAACTGTAAATTTTGAAATTTTTGTCTATCTGTTCGAACACCTTATGGAAACTAATGAACGTGTTTTACATAATGATAGTTAACACAAAAGATATTTATTATCTAGATCAGTAACAAAGTAATCAGTGATAAAGAGGCAAATCTAAAAACTTTAGAATTTTTGTCTGTGCATGCTTGCCTCACACAGAAAGTCTTAACAGGACTTCACCAAAACTATACGTAGTGATAGATCATGTAATCAGCTGACATTTAGGATACATTCCATCGAGATTAATATTACATTTCATCCATGATACTTAGGGCTAACTAACAAATTCTGGAAGTTTTGTACCTATGTGCACGGATCAAGCAAAAGCCAATCATTTCAACAAAACTGTACAAAGAGATAGCATATGTCACATTAGTGATACCTTAAGTTATGTTTAGATGTGACAACCACAAGCTGAGAAACAAAATATGGTCCAATAATTTAATTGCTGATATTGACTAGTGCAAGCCTTTTTGCAGCCAAAATGATTGGCCTTATATACGTGGTGAAGGCATGTATGAATTGTACTAACTACAACAGGTCGAATTTGTTATCCAATCAGGTGTTTTATAACATTGTTTTTATTCATATAAATAAAGCAATTTCTTTGAATCTACACTAGACACCACCATTTCAAATAATGCTTACAGAGAAGCTATGTGAAGAATCCCAAAGTACGCTGGTAGGTCATCCATGACCATGAAGTGTTCACAATTAGCAGCAGTTTCGCATAATATTAGAAATAAATAATGCCCACAAATGTATTTAAAAATTTATATAGAACCCAAATCTATAATGAGAGTAAGAAAAATGAAACAATTGTTCCTTGCATTTTTTTACTTAGCTAACATTTCTTTGATAGTTTACATATTAATCTTATTTAATTGCAATTGAGCGCATGCTCTTATGGCAATAACCCACACACTCATTTTTCCTTTTCCTGTACCCGCCTACTTTTGCCCTGTGTAAATTTCAACTTTAAATTCTTTCAGTTTGTTGGTAAATTGTTCATCATTTCTCTTGGTAAATTATTCCACATTTCTCTTAGTAATTTAGTGGTTATAGTCATCTTTTCCCTTCCAGCTCTTTTTTCATATCGGTAACTGATTGTGTTCTGTGGTAATTTCCAGAGACAAATCTAGCAGCTGTTCTCCGCACCCTCTCCAACTCCTGTATTTGATGTCCAAAACATGGATCCCATACTACCCACCATAATCAAGCAACTGTCTGACCAAAGTTTTGTAACCAAATTACCTTATTTCTCAAGTACATCCCCTCATCACTCTTTCCAACAAGGATTTTGAAAGCTTTACGTATTACCTGTAGTGTCCTGCCCAGTCGAGTTTGCTATCAAATATTATGCCAAGGTATTTACATTTCAAGTCTTCCACAAGCAATTATTTCCCCACCTTTTAATCATAGTCAACCTTTTGTTTTTTATCTGTGTACCCAACAAGCTGACTCAATTTGTATAAGACTAGTGGACTCCTTCCATTTTGACCATGCAGCCAATGAGTGGCTGCGTTGTAAACAAGTCTTGCGCAAGCCAAGCCACTTATATCTGATGACTTGAAGAAGGGTTTTGCCCAAAATATTGTATTTTATTTGTTTTTGTGTTGTTTTGTGTTGCTGCTGCCCTCCTCCCTTCAACTTTGGTGAGTGTTGGGTGTATTTCATCCGTCTTTCCATATAAATATTGCCTTGCAGCATTTCTTTCCTTTCACTGTTACCCATAATAATATTACCTACACAAGCCTCTCTATATGCTTTTTCAGCGTCGTTCTTAGTTCCTTCACGGTATCCTCAGAATGAATTTCAAATGTTTTAGTCTGCTCAGTTTTAATAGTGTGATTAAATTCATTCTCTGATTTACATGTTCCCATTTATGAATCATTGGTCTCAATGGCCTCACATCAGCACAAATTTCACATGGAAGAAGTCATGGGCAACACTAGTCACCAATATATACCTTGTACACTCCCATCATTCCTCGCAATTTCAAATAACCCCTTTTCAAGTTCCTTTAATATGGAAGTTACTAAATAAGTTTTTTTTTTTATCTGCTTAACGTCTCTCTAACAGCGAGGTCTTTAGAGACGGGAAAGGATGGGGGGCAAGGAATGGGAAGGAATTCGGCCATGGCCTTTTGAAGGAAGCATCCTGGAATTTGCCTCTAGTGATTTGGGAAACCATGGAAAACCCAAATCTGGATGCCCGGACGGGGATTCGAATCGGCGTCCTCCCGAATGCGAGGCCAGAACACTAGCCATTACACCACCACGCTCGGTAAAAAATGAGTTCTCTGTAATTTCCATTAAAAAATCTAACAGTGCTACTTTCCACCCCCTCCAATTCCTGTATTTGATTCCAAAAATATGAAATTTATATACAAAACGTATTCAAGCAATGGTATAACTAATTATGTGAGAGAAGAAAGTGTGTGTGTGTGTGTGTCACAATTTTTATATTTTGTTCTCATTGATATTCGTGCTACAATTGAGATAGGTTCAACTTCAAGCATAAGTGAAGAGGAATTATATGTTGTTAATAAACATCCAAAACTTTTGAAGGAAATATATTCTTCCTAAATATCAACTGTATGTCCTTATGTTACTAACATATGAACTAATACTATCAGCAACTCAAGGAATTATTATTGATAGATGTTGTATTGTTCTATTATGCTATGTGGATGACAACCATTAAAAGAAACAAAAAGCATGAATGAATACCTGTTTCATCGAAACAGTATGGTATCCAGGTACCAAAAGTGAAGTCAACTCTCTCTCCATGTCTGATTATAAATAACTGCCTTGGCTTTGGATTTGTAGTTTCACATCTTGATTTTACATCTACGTCTGTAGGAACCTGTTAACATGAAAACCCTCATCTTAAACCATTTCTGAAAGTAATACAAAAATCATTTTGAATTCTATCAACTGCAAAACATGTCAAACAAGGCAATTAAGAAAATAAAAATAACTGACAAAGAGTAAAAAAATAAAAAGTGGTAAGTTCATAAAATTTCAGCTTCATACTGTACACTGACATTCCACACTGCACGAAGTCTACTGACAACCTAAAATTAAGTTTCACAAAACTTTGACTCAGATGTGATAAAACAGTCTGTTATATGCATGGCAAGTTATTGACACAACTATTTATTGACTTACTGGAAACAAACATGCTGGATAAAATAATTGGGAAGTGAAACAGAAAACCCAACGTGCCCATTGTTTTAAGCAACTGGTATGTTGGAACACAAGAAAGACACTGACATTTTTTTCCAAATCACTCTAATACTATGGTTTACTGGTGGCAATGCAATGATGAGAAAAAAGGGGATGTAAATAAGGCTCTACCATGATACTATTTAATTTGTTTAAGAGGTAGAAAGACTGCACATTTGGAAGGGAGTATAATAAAGAGGAAATGAAAATGTCCTTTTAGGATAGCTTGGTACAGCAGAAAGGAAACATGGTAAGTTACATGGGGAGATGAAAAGGGCAGCTGAGAACTAGCAATAGGTCATAAAACAAGCAGGGTAAAAGAATGGCGGTTTTGAGGATTTTCAGAGAGAAATAATTTTTACCTATCACCAGAGTTAGGCAAAGAAAAGTCAAAAGCGGATGTAGAAACAAGTAAGCAACAGCAGAATTTTAGATATAGGAAAGTAATTGTAAAAAATGGAAGAAAAATTATTTTGCTGTTAGGTAGTACCCACAAAAAAGTGTAATACCACTTTTGTAATATCACTTGGGTAGTGGCTAACAGGACATAAGTGTTTTTAATCCTAATGTAAAGTTTAGTTATGGAAAAAAGAATACATGATTATTTTATGGGTTTTCACAAAGGGCAGTGATAGCTGTGAGACGATGGGGTGCAGTAATTAGTATCAATAGAAACCTGTGGTTCAGTAATTAGTATCAATAAAAATGTGGGTTATAAAATGGTCTAAGCAAAGTGGTTCAAATTGATGCAAGTCTTCCATCACCATGGTACGCTACAGTTAAACCAAGCTGTGAGATTTGTAAACTTGGAGGCAAAGGTACTGCTGGGGAAAGGCGTGGGGCTTCCCATATGGGTTGTGCCTGTGGGTATTACAGATATGGCTGGTTGCGCTACATGTGCCCTACACCTCAATACAACAGGATAATTCCCAATTTATTGGCTGAAGTGACAAAGAAGTCTACTAACAGTAAGGACAGTGCATTTTTCATGATAAGATATGTAGGTGGAGGAATAAAAATAAATGACAAAGGAGCAATGTTTATTAATGCACAATGGGTGAAATCGAAAATATCAAAAAGGTAAGTAATAATAGTGATAGAAAAAATTCTGTTAGGCAATGAAAATAATACTAAAATATCGTAAAGTGTGTTTAAACAGAGAAGTAGAAATTCAATTTGTTAAGCCCGATGCGATAAACTTTTTTCGTTCATGGAGTAACAAAAATTGGTAATTTGGAAGAGGAAAAACTACTGACAAGTTTTTGGGTTAATTTAAGAATTTAAAGATGTTTTTTGGGTCTGAAAATTTTTTTCACCAAGTTGCATTTTGAAAAGAAAGATAATGAGGGTGATTTAAAGGTATTTTATTACAGTAAAGGTTTTGAAAGTAACTAATTTCATTTAAAAGGTAAAAGCATAAACAGAGTGTTTCATAATGACAAACAGTCAATCTAAAGGTTTTTTGTACTTAAACATTTTTGTCTTAAAAATGCATATTTTGGGAAAATTAAAACTTATTATGAAATTTTGATTATTATTGTTTTAAAATTTGGTGCATAGTCCTGTAAAATTTGATAAAATTGGTGGAGAAATAAAATGCCACATCATTTAATCAAATTTGTTCATTACCACAGATTGAAAATGGTCGAGAGAGCAGATCAGAAAGTCTTTGTGGTAAAATTTTATCAAATAAATTCATGATTGGCTAGTTAAAGGGTCACATGGTGACCATTGATGTCTGTGATTAAGAATCTATTGGTAGTCTGGCCGTTGGGCACGCTGGCAAGTCACTTTTATATTAGAAGTGGTGGAGAGCTGATCCCTGCTTCATGTATGTGAGTACAGCCCTAAATGGACTCTGAGTAGGGAAGAAGCAGCCATATTGATAATTTTCTGGTATATACGGTTGCAGAGCAACGTGTGAAATTTAAGAAGTGATTTCAGTGCGCGGTTTAGCATCTCCACTATATTTAAGATGATAATTAAGAAAGAATGTTGGTAATTAAGTGGGTTTGAATTAACTGTTTGGAAATTTTTCCCTGCAATTTTCACATAGGAAACTGAATCCACTGCTTTGAGTGTCTTGTAATGTGACTCGTACCAGAATATTTCAATTGAAAACTTTTATTAAACGAGTGACTTGCAAATTGAACAACTTTTGTCATTTTTTAATTAATAAACCTAGTGTTATTACAGAACAGAAGAACTTTAGTTTAAAATCTTTCTCTATAAAAATTTGTGATCCATGAGCCACAAATTGCTTCTTGAATGTTGTCTTGGTTAATGAAAGGAATGCTACATACCGAGGTTTCCCCAGGAGTAATAAAATGTACCTCAGGGATAATAATTGGTAGAGTGATACTCGTAATAGTTGGCACTGACTGCCACTGCTGTTCGTTAACATCTGTAGATGATAGTCATGCATTAGTAGTGGTAGAGTTCTGGGGAAATGTGAAATAAAAGTTAAGAGTTTTGACTGATTACCATAGTGAAGTCATGAAGGAGTAATGCGGCTCTTGGGAAGAAACTAAATTCATAATCTGTCAATGAGTTCAAAACATGATGGTCATTGGTGATAGAAATTACACATACCAAGTATAGTCTAGAGCTAATATCATAAGGGAGCAGAGAGTAGTTATAAATAGGAGGCTTGAATCCTTTCATTCTATATTCTGTCTAAATGTTCTAACAATTTCCCCTGGTATCTCACTTGTCTTTCTTCTATTAATTCTATTTGCAGTTCATTTCATGTTACATTATTTCATATTCTGTCTTCTTTCATGAATCTTTTAATGCCACTAAGGAATTTAATTTCAGCTGCTCTGAGCCATGGAAATTTACTTTGTGGCATTACCCATGTTACACTACCAAGGAGTTCAAATGGAACATCAAATGTGTTAAATATATATGAAACAGTAATGAAACTAGGAAAAAGGAAGCAACTTTACGCAATATAAATGACAAGGAAAGATCTAGCAGTTGATTTGAGTAATAAAAACTTATGAAATTGTTTATTTGTAAGTAAGGAAATCACAAATTAGATTAAATTGGCAAGGATTAAGGAAACTAGGGGGAAAAAAAATAAAGAAAAAATTACGTAATGCTACGTGTCTAGTTACCACCTGGGTGTAAGCCCTTTTATATTAGTTAATACTGCAATAAGTTACTTAGTTTGGTGTTCATGAGTAAAAATGTAACATAATTTGTTACTTTACAACTGAAATAAACTATGATCATAATTAGGCTTGCAACGAATATTCGGCAACTATTCGGTATTCGGCATATTCGGCCACTTTTTTACTATTCGGCCGAATACCGAATATCTAGATACTATTCGGCCGAATACCGAATACTTAGGATTTTTTTTTAGTTAGATACCGTAATTGCCTAAAATAAAACGATTGATTCATTGCATACTAATGTATTTAACTTACAATTACAAAAAATAATCGTGCTTGGTCAAGTTACAAGATATCAAAGCAAACCAAAAATATTAAAATACCTATTCACTGGAATCATCATAATTGAAATTTAGGAGTGATGCAGAAATACTAATTTTTCTAATTTAACTACTGTGATTATGCAAGCACGTCCACATGTCACATTTGACGGAAATAAAATCAGTCTCTGAAAGCATTTTTTTAAATTGTCTTTACTACGTTTTGGTATATTTCTGGAATTATTTTGTTTGAAAAGTAAGGACGACATGGTATGTTATACCGAGGCAAAGCGCTATTTAACAGTCTTCTAAAACTAGCCCTTTCTACCATATTTACTGCCTCATTGTCAAGTGCTACCATTTGACAATCAAGCGATGGTATTTTTTAGCCTTGGGATCATTAATATCCCATTGTTTAGATATTTCAGTACATTCTTCAAGACTTAATTGTCTTTTTTATGTCTTAGGTTTATTAGCACTCATATTTTGATCCGTAAATACTTGCCCCTTAGGAAGCGTAGGCTGCAACTTACGGTATTCTTCGTTGTGTTTATTTCTCAGATGGTTTACCATTCCTGATGTAGTTGCTTTTTTGCCAACTCCACCTCGAAAAATATTTGTTTTGCACAATTTACACACGACAGTTTTCGTATCATTTTTATCATCCTCAAAGTATGTCCATATAGGCGACTTCTTTTTAGAAGCCATGATTGCCACACAGCTTCACTTTTAAAGTAATCAAATCAACACGAACTAAACTGACTGCTTAACGTTGCACAATCAAACTAAAAGTCGGGTGCACTGCCATCCACGCCTACTGTTTTTCTATTGTTGGCGCTCACTCGATTGAAGTTGGTTCAAACGACACGCATCGCATCGCCGTCCGACACACGGCCGATACCCACCGTCATCTACAGCTATTAGTTTGGTTAACTTAGACGGTGACGGTGCGATGTCGATCTGGTGAATGTGGTGAAGTTTATATCTAAAAATAGAGCAATGGTTCCCAAAGTGATTGATATTGATCGTACAGGGACTTCCGTGTGAGGAACAAGGAAATTTGGGAATCCACGAAATGAAAACGGGGGTCCACCCACTTTCAACAGTTCAGGCATTTAGTAATTTCAAGCTTTTAGTACAGAGTAAATTAAAACCATACACGGCTTATTTAAAAGATTTATTTGCTAATTTTAATTGTGTGGCCTTGCGGTTACAAAGTGATAGTCTGAATTTAATAAAACTAAGGCCATAATTTTAGGTTTTCTTGTCAGTATTAATATATTCAAACAAAACGGAAACCACGAATCTTCCCAGTTCTCCAACTTGTAACTGATAAACGTTGAGGTGATGACGTTTCGGCCTATATTCAACATTTATTTTAAATGCCCTTCTCACAGACTTAAAAACGAGGTATGAGGATGTTGTGATAAAGCACTCTGTTATCGATCCATATAGTGAAGAATGGCATATCATACTACAAGAATATTATTGATCAAAGTAATCACTATCGTACTATATAGGGGGCAGTTCAGAAAGTGGTATCAGCAATGCGGTACTAAGAAGGTTATACCAATTGCTTATCCCGTATCATGAACTATCGTAAAAATCTTTTCCATCTTCACACCTCATTGGATGTTATTCGTAAGGAAAAAAAAATAATGTCATGAATAATCCAACGTAGATACTTGAGGCCATACTTCAAGCTTGTTAAAACAGGCACAGAGTGGTGGGAGGTAACCCTGCTTTAACAGGCGGGCGAGAGACAAGCACAGCAATACAGATTTTGGCTCACTCCGGCCGAATAATTTTGCCGAATATTCAGCTATTCGGCCAGGAAGTCTGCCGAATATTCGGTATTCGGCGTATGGCCGAATATACTATTCGTTGCAAGTCTAATCATAATGTATAAAAGTCAGTGCTTAAGCATCCTCTTTATCACCAAAACACCAATTCTGTGAACATCAAATGAGTGTAACACTATATAAAATGTTCTTGGGCTTCTCACCAGAGAAGCACATCAATTTGAAGTGATGTTTCGATATCCCTCACCGATTTCATCCTCACCAGAAGAGTCCCGAGAACATTTTATATGATTTATACACTAAGTATAATACTGTTGGAAACTACTATAAATGGTAATGCTCAGAATGAAATGGATGTGCAGAACAGAAATTTTTCATCTACCTGAAGAACTAGACACATCACACTACAAAGAAACACTTTTCTCACGAGTAACTCAGGAACAATCAGATGCTAGGAGGTCTGCAGTGTGAGTGCAGACTTTCCCAGCGTATCGATGCAACAAAATCTTATGTGTCCAGCCGGATGATGGTGTAAAAACACGACATTTCAACAGCTGACTCTGCTATCTTCATCAGGTGTCTGGCAGTTGTTCTCAGCTGACTGTCTCTGCCTCGACTGGCTTGGCCGCCCATCGAACCTCCTATATACCTTCAGCTGGAAGGCCCGCTCACTCTGGTTGATCGGGAGCGTTGGCTTTATGTGCGGCCCACTGAGGCCACCACTGGTGCCACTTGCTCCTTCCCGCCCGAATGTGCTGGCGGTCCGAGATGCGGTTGTGTCCACATCTGATTGGCCGTGACTGCTGGCTTAATCCGCGGTCTGCTGCGGCGCCCGACTGGTGTCATTTGCTGGTGAGGATCTGCTATGCTCTCATCGTAGATCCCTAATGACAGGTTTCCAGGCTTCACTCAGAAAGAGCCGGCCGTCCCTATTTATGTTATTGTCACTAAGCCGGATCTCCAACGCCTCGCTTATGACCGAGTCCCAGAAGGAAGAGGGCCTGGCCAGCACTGCCGTTTTATCGAACTCTATCCTGTGTTCTTCATCGAAGGCATGCTCGGCTATCGTAGACTTGTCCAGTTGCATCAGTCTCAGGTGTTGTCTGTGTTCGGTAAGGCGCTCTTCGATCGTTCTGATGGTCTGACCGATATACACTTTACCGCATTCACACAGTATGGAATAAATCCCAGGTGTCCTCAAGCCTAAGTCGTCTTTCACCGACCGTAGCAAATCGCATATCTTGGCGGGAGGCCGGAAGATGCTTTTAATTCCATACCGCGCCAGCGGTCACTGCCAATCAGATGTGGACACAACAGCATCTCGGACTGCCAGCACATCCGGGCGGGAAGGAGCAAGTGGTGCCAGTGGTGGCTGCAGCGAGTCGCGTATAAAGCCAACGTTCTCGTTCAACCAGAGCGAGCGGGCCTTCCAGCTAAAGGTATATAGGAGGTTCGATGGGCGGCCAAGCCAGTCGAAGCAGAGACAACAACTGCCAGACACCTGAGACAGCAGAGGCAGCTGTCGAAACGTCTTGTTTTTACACCACCATCCGGCGGGACACCCGATAAGTTTTTGCTGTAGGAACTATGAAGTTCAGTCTAACAGACAGTTCTCAGCAAATGTGAATTTTCATTTACATTTTAATAAATACGAGCAACTTTAATAGTCAAGTGATTAAGTTTCAATTTACCACCATAGCTGCCATGGTAGCTCTGCCTGGTGGGGATCCCACCATTCAATATGGAATCCAAAGAAGTAGTATACTTCACATGAAAAAAAAAATAATAATAATAAAAGCAAAGGTCAAGATGATATTAAGGACTTGTAAAAATCCCACATAAAGCCAAGAAACAAAATGGGGATTTGTCAATTCCCAGTCATACCCATTAACCGCTGAGCTCCTACATCATCTTGTCAGGTAACTTAAAAATTTTGTGACTGCTTAGCAAAATTTGATCTCAGAACCACGAGTTAAATCGGTAAATAGAATTGCATATCATTTTTGAGTCAGTTATTAAGTTAGTTCAACCAGAAATCAGGTTTTTACAGTTTTGAGAAAGTATTTGAACAAGATAATATTTTCTGTTGCATCAGCCTCTAACATTCACATGGAGTAATATTTATAAAAATTCATAGTAAATCGAATAAGGCCGTTAGAGACTTAAAATTTACACAATAGGCGTTTTTGGATACGTAGATTTGTTTAAAGCTACTGTCAGCTACTGTTCAATAACTTTAAGAACTTAAAAATTTAAATTAGTCAGATTCTGTTTTTGGTTTACAAATTTTATTTCACCTATTTGTAAATAGTAAACATGCCTTGATTGATATCAGATGAAAGAGAATTCAATTAGGAACAAAATAAAAGTTGTTTCAGTTTCATAACTACAAAATTGTAAAAGTTATTAACAAGTTTTGGGAAGTTCAGGAAATGATTTTTTTCTACGGCTAACCTATTAAACCTACAAAATGTTTCATCAGGATTAAAATTAAGACTTTTTAATATTTCTCAAAATTTCGAAGTGATAGGAATATTTTTAATCAACAAGGTCAAATATCTGATGCAAGTTTACAAGCGTGTGAGCTGATATCTGATCAGATTACCAAACCATTCCCGTGGGAAAACAGGAAATCTTACATTCCAATGGACGTTTCTATAAATATTAGGCCAGAATTTTTCTCGTACTCCGGCAGCCGACCAGCAAGTTTCTTTTAGAGCACTACTATGCTACCGTGTGGTGACACTCAGTCTGCAAGTTTCAGTTAGAAAGTAACTATGTAGCTTTAAAGAAGTATTCGTGCCATGTGGTGCGTTGGCGTAACTTAAGTGTCGGTCGCCGGTGGACAAATTTATCGTTACAAGCGGGTGACGAACTTTGGCATGATTTCAGGTATTAGTTAGTTGAACTTTGAACAATGGGGTTTTGTCTGGCTTGAATCGGTTAATTGAATTTCTAATTTCGTCTTTGGAAATATTGTCTGATGCCATTTCAGTTTGACTTTGCTTAGCTTTGAAGAATATATTGACTATTTACCAGCAATAGACTTGTGACTTTTATTCTCTATTGCCTTTCTTAGTTTGGAGTCTTATCAAGCTAAGTGGTGACCAAATTAAATTAGCAAAGCTAGAGCATATCCAAGGCAACGTTAAAGCCAAGACTGAAGGTTTTGCACTAACCCCAGCAGAACTTTGTTACTTACAATCTAAGTTTGATGTAAAACATCAGGATGGTATGGGGACTTATCATGCTGGTCCTAGACCATTTCTTAAATTTGCTTTCAAATTAAACATATTATTTAATAAAACAAAATCAAAAGTACAGTACACATCTTTTCAGTGATTGAGATAGCTGGATTATTTGACAAAGCACTAAATACAATCCACAAAAGACCAATTCTGCATAAAAATGCAATGATGTAAGAATTACCAGATAAATGCAAGTTAGAAGATAATGTACAAATAAATAATGTGGAAGCTGTATACCTGTCCACCATTAGAATGTTTCTCATCTCCTGAGTCACTTGTGATGTCAGATGGCTTTGAGCTGCTGGCTGTGTCTGTAATGTTGTCAGCAGCAGCAGGAGGGAGGTCAGATGTTGACCCCACTGTATGCACTACATCACTGCCTTCTGACACAGGAGCAGGCGAGGAAGGTTCCAGAGGTTCCTGCAGGCTTACAGTTCTGCAGTGAATAAGGAACAAACAGATAACACTTTAACTTCAAGTGTAATAAACTGTTGTGAACATATGTCCCATCAAAATTAGTATAGCAGATTCTTAACACTTCAAAATTAAAAAGATAGGTTGCAAAGTTTTTGACTTATCACTCATAAAATGAAATTATTGTTTCAAAATTACTTCTATTTTTCAGAACAGAGCTCCCTTACAATTAGGTCATCTATCATAGCAATGTTTTAACAGCATTATCCCATACCCAAAGTGTTTTTCTGCAAGGTCTGTGAAATACTTCTCTATCACTGCAATTGATAATTGATTATATGAAAAACGTTGACCAGCATGGCAGGTATAAATCTGGGAAGAGTTAAAAGACAGAACAAATTTGGGAAATATGATGGATGTTCCAAAAATTCATAGTTCAAATCACTTAATACTCTCATTTTACAGAACTTTTTTTGTATTCATGAGCATTTTCTTTTTAATCTTTCTCCATTAACAATTCTTTTTTTATTCTGAGGGCAGTAAATAAACTAAAAATCTCTTAAAAATTACCTTAATGGAACTAAACATACCACTTTTGTCACTGAACAACAGGATATTGTTGGTATTGTACATTTATATTGGCAACCCTGTACGAATTATTATACTATGGTTGACAGCAAGAAGACAAAAGATGTGTAAGCAAAAGTAGATTTTATTTTCTTTAATAAAAGTGGTAACTAAAAATAAAACCGAGTATTATTCTAAATATTAAAATGGTAGCAGAGCGTGGTTGTTAAAAGGACTAAAGTGAAAACAAGGATTTTTGTGTGCAAACAAGAAAAATATAAAAAGATCATCTACGTGAAAATGGCGACGAAAAATAGTGATATTAACATTCCAATTTTCGATGGTTCAGACTATAGCATTTGGAAAATATGTATTCTCAAGTTCCTACAATTCAAAAAGTGTAAAGATGTAGTAATGCGACCTAAAACATCTGCCGACGATGCCACATGGGACGATCGCGATATTCAAGCTACCAACTATATTTACAGCGCAATAACGAACAGACAATTGGAATACATAAGTGAATTAGAGACGGCCTACAAAATCATTCAAAAGTTTGATGAAATGTATCTGAAAAAGTCGACGGCTTTGCAAATTGTATGCCGACATAACCTTGAAAATGTCAAATTGAAAAATGACGCAGAAGTGTCTTTGTTCTTCGACGACTTTGAAAAGTGTGTAAACGAACTGAAACAAGCCGGGGCGGTAATATCAGAACAAGAAAAACTGAATTATATGCTGAAATCTTTGCCGCAGAATTATAGTCATATTGGGGACTTGATTGACGTGCTCCCTGAAAAAGACAGAACAGTAGATTATTTGAAAAGTAAAATAAAATTGAAAAGGACCGAAGAATAATCAAATGAGACATCACGTGACAGCTCTAATGCTTTTCGAGCAGAAACTAAGACATCATCAGCGTCACACACAAACTGTTTTAAACCAGGTCAGTTTCAAAAAGAATGTCGTACTCATACTGAATATACACAAAGAGGACGAGGTACAATAATGCAAGAAACTTTCATGGACGAGGACATTATAATAACGAGCGACCCAGATATGATCATCATGAGCAATATGGGAATAGTTTTCATACAACTATCGCAAAAAATACAACAACAAATGAAAAAAATGAGACAAAAAAAGGAGAAATAGAATGGTTACTTGACAGTGGCTGTACAGACCATATTATTAACACGGATGAATACTTTGAATCTTGTGAGACATTAAAGAAACCTGTAAAAGTCAAAATTGGTGATGGTAGAATACTACAAGCTGAAAAGATTGGAAATATAAAGGTAAATTTTATGGTTTATGGAAAAAAAATCAGAAGTGATGTTGAAAAATGTGTTCTATGTTAAAGAAATGAAAGCAAACTTATTAAGTTACTCAAGAATTACAGACAAAACTCAATTGTGTGAAAGGGGAGATTGGCAAAAATATATAACCCATATAGAAAGGTGATAGGGGTTGCAATTAAAGATGAAAGATTATATAAGATGAGAAGCTATGTGAATGAAAATACCTTGGAAGCAAATTTAAGTAAAAGTAAAATGACTGTGAAAGAGAAATTACACCGTACGCTGGGACATGTAAACTTCAATAATTTAGAAATGATGTGCAAGAATGAAACATTGGAAGGATTGCCTAAAGAGACTGAACAAGAATATTTTAGGTGTGTGACATGTATAGAAAATAAAATGCATAACTTACCTTTTCATAATAACAGAAGAAAAGCAGATGATATACTACAAATAGTTCATACAGATTTGAATGGTCCTCATCAAACAGTAGGAGACCATGGTGAAAAATACTTTGTTAGTTTTATAGATGACTACAGCAAACTGGTTAAAGTCTATTGTATCAGGACAAAAGATGAAGTATATGATTGCTTAATGCAATATGTTAATGAAGTACAAAACCTCACTGATAAGACAATAAAAGAATTACGTTGTGACAATGGTACCGAATATATAAATTCAAGAGTTTTTCAGTTTGCAAGAGAGAAAGGAATCGTTATAAAACCTTGTCCAGCATATGTTCACGAATTAAATGGAACTGCAGAGAGGTATAACCGGTCTCTAATGGATATGGCAAGATGTCTCTTATCAGAAGCTAAAGTTGGAAGAAAATATTGGCCAGAAATAATTAAAACAGCTGCCTACCTCAAAAATAGAACCTTGACCAATACCATTGAAAAGAAAAGTCCGTATGAAATATTTTTCAAAAGGAAGCCTACAATGAAGTATCTGAAAATGTATGGCAGTAGAGTGTTTGTACGAATACTAGAAGAGAGAAGAAAATCTAAATGGGACAAGAAAGCAGAAACTGGAATTTTACTTGGCTATACAGACACTGGATATAGAGTATTAATTAACAACAAAGTAATAGTAGCCAGACATTGTGATATTGTAGAAGAAGACGTGACATTGTGTGGATTTCAAGATGAGAGAGATGAAAATTTGGAAGAAGGAAAAGAAATTGAAAAGGATAATCCAGAATGTGTGGGAGGAAATGATACAGATACACCAAACAGTAACAATGATGTAGAAATTGATGAAGACATGGACAGAAAGAAATCAAAAAGACAAGTTAAACCTCCAACGCGATTTGCTGATGAGTTTGGCTATTATTGTATCAGTGTAAACTACTGTGATGCTATGACACCAGAAAACTTTCAGGAGGCAGTGAACTGCGATGATGCAAATGAATGGAAGGCAGCCATGGACCATGAGATGAACAGCCTAGTGAAAAACAATACATGGACACTCGTTGACAAGCCAACCAAGGACAAAAAGGTGATTGATGTGAAATGGGTATACAAAAAGAAGAGTGAAAGTGAGTATAAAGCCCGATTAGTAGTTAGAGGTTTTCAACAAACTGACTGTGTAGATGATACTTATTCTCCTGTAGCAAAAATGCCAACCTTAAAGCTTTTATTGTCTTATTGTTGTCAAAATTCTATGGAAATCCATCAAATGGATGTAGAGACTGCATTTCTAAATAGTAAAGTCTTGTCAGAAGTTTATGTAAAGCAGCCAACAGGTTATGAAGATGGCTCTGATAAAGTTTATAAGCTAAACAAATCTTTGTATGGCCTAAAAGAGAGCCCACGCGCATGGTATGAATGTTTCAACATTTTTTTGACTGAACTAGAGTTTGAACGATGCAAATATGATTACTGTTTATATTTCAAAAAAGCAGAAGATGTAACTGTTTATATTTTGTTATTTGTTGATTTGCTGCAGAGACCAAAATGTTATTAACAATATTAAAAACAAGCTATCAGATAAATTCAAAATGAAAAATTTAGGTAGAGTAAAAAATTACATTGGTATAGACATTGAGTATAACTATGAACAAAATAACATAATATTGAAAATGCTAAATTATACAAAACACCTATGGAAATAAATTTGAAATTAGAAAAATGTGAATTAAATGAAGATATCAAGTATAGAAATTTAATAGGAGCATTGTTGTATGTTAGTTATGGTACTAGACCAGATATATCATTCTCTGTAAACAATTTAAGTCGTTTTCAAAACTGTTGTAATGAGACACATTTTAAGTATGCTCTTAGGGTGTTGAAATATTTGTTTTTGACTAAGACATTAAAACTAAAATATTATAAAAACTACGATGCTGATATATTGGATTGCTATGTGGATTCTGATTGGGCAGGAGATGTGTTAGACCGAAAATCTACTACCGGATATGTAATTAGATTGTATGGAAATGTTATCATGTGGAAATCAAAAAAAACAAAACTGTGTGACAAAATCTTCTACCTTTGCAGAATACATTGCCATGTCAGAAGCAGTAACTGAAATCAATTTTCTAAGAAGCCTAATTAATGATGTATTTATTAAAATGTGTAAACCAGTAAAAATGTATGAAGATAATTCAGGCGCTGTAGCAATAGCTAAATATGGAAATTTTACTAAGAACTCTAAACACATTGAGGTTCAATACCATTATATTCATGAAAATGTCAAAGAAAAGTTTATTGATGTTATTAAAATAGGGTCTGAAAATAATATTGCAGATGTATTAACTAAAGCTTTGGGAAGTGTCAAATTTATTAAATTCAGAGAATCCTTAAATATTAAAAATTAGAGTAGTATTTAGTAAGTTGTCTATATGAAACTATTAAGTTTTATGAACCTGTTGTGTTACCTATAGATTGCAATATAAATGTAAGGAGGGGTGTTGGTATTGTACATTTATATTGGCAACCCTGTACGAATTATTATACTATGGTTGACAGCAAGAAGACAAAAGATGTGTAAGCAAAAGTAGATTTTATTTTCTTTAATAAAAGTGGTAACTAAAAATAAAACCGAGTATTATTCTAAATATTAAAAGATATTGTATATTATTTTGAGAGTTGATGTCAAGTCTCACCTTTAGTTATGAACCAAAGCACAAAACAAGTTTTAATCTTGTAAGAATGCTATAGAACAGCCCTCAGAAATTTTCATATATAATATGTCAAACATCTAATTCAAAAAAACATATGTTCAGTAATACAAACAGAATGTATTGTAACATAATGGTAACCTTCCATCTGTGGAAGTAGCACATGCCTGTACTGTGGTACCAGATAATCAGTAGCATTTGAATTTTAGAGTGGAGCTGATGTGTGTATACGTGTGCGCGTTGTGGGATCACTACACCCCACTAACCATTACTGTAATGGAAAATCATTTTTCACCTTTTTGACCAGCTTAATTGCTTGTGATCAATTTATTTATTTAGCATATGATGAAAAGATATACAAAAGGTGCAGACAAATGTGCACATCACACGCTTGTACAGTATTATATCTCTAGATCTAGTGTTTTGATCAATTCAGATGCATAGATCGATGTATTGTGTATGTCTGCACAAGTACCCACAAGTGCCTTGTCCTATTCGAATTGATTGCCCATTTCCATCTTGGGAGACGGAATCCTCACAACTGCACTGAAGGATCTTCAACTACGTTTCTTCAACTATGTTTATTGGTTACCGATGACTGCTTCCACTGAGTCATCTGCAGCTTGTTGATGTTGAAAGAGGACAATATAAGGTTGATTGCTGTGTGCCATGGTGGTTTCCTTGATATCACGTGTTGATGTTTTTCTTGTGTAATGTCTTGATGTATAGGTTGCTGAAGGGTCTTCTGAATTTTATCCAGACCTTTAAGAGAGCTTCTGATCTCCTTATTGCTGGAGGTGAAATGTTACAGAGAACTGGAAGCTATAGGGTGTTTGTGCTCTGAATGCATCCCATAATTGTATGCATTGCCCAATTGAGTTGTATGTCTATCTTTTTCATGTAGGCTTTACTGATCCACTTGTGATCAATGAAATATTATAGGTTTTGTAGACCATGGTAGTGCAAGGGTGGGCTTCATTTATTTTTTATTTTTTGAAATTGTGTGACTTCCTAGTAATAGCTCTCCCACCTCACCGGGAACCAACTTATAGGCCCACCTGGCGATTGCAGAATTATTGAACTACTTACCCAGAAATCTTCAATTAAACATAATCAAAATAAACTTCCAAACCACTAAAAAACGAAACATTTGCAAGAAGTGGCTAAAATGGCTTAGATGGCTACAAAATTCATAATTATTGTTGAGAATTTTCTCAACACTAGCTTCTTAAAACAATATATAGCTATTTCAAAATGAGCACTCTAGGATTTCACCTTTAAAAGTCCCAGGTTCAAATCCCATTCCAACTATGAATTTTTATAGTCTTTGCTTTATCCATATTTTAATGGTACAGTTTTAAAAATTAATAATAAGTGCAAATATGTCAAAACTTTTGAGTGCATTTGCATGCACAGTGTTCCCAGCTAAAATCTTGATAATTTATGCACAGAGCAGGTTGATGTTTTGCTACGGGTGGTGTTAATCCCCCCCCTCCCACCCCACTGTTAGGGAGACGAGACAGGGTCAGAAAACAGCAATTGATAGTCCATGATGAAACCAACAATTGTTTCAAAGACTTTTATTGATAGAAGAAAAATGAGTGGACAATGCTACTAAGAAATCAGTAAGTTTAAAACAGCTACAATCACTAAACATAAGAAAGTTGGTACTTTCTAGATTTACTATATTCACACCCTTCTGAGAAAAAAAAAGAGGGAATGAGAGAAGGTATGAGGTTTTCAGCAAACGACATGCAAAAAATATAAAATATAAGTTTCCAAAATGAGGGGAATAATTCCACCCAGGAGAGCAAGAAGAGATGTCACGGGGGGTGTGGGTTGCGAGGTAGTTTTGCTATCCATGTGTACAATACTCTAGCTCTACACTGTCGAAAGTATTATGTCACCTTCACCACCTCTTAGAGTTGAAAACCTTTATTCCTACATCACATACTCTCTCTGAGATGATGTTGTTAGTACTGAGAAGTATGTATTTCCCTTTGTAGTAATAACACTGGTGCAAAGGGAGGGGGAAACCTTTTTTTGAAGAAGGGGGGGAGGCATGAGAACTTTTCTTTTGCGAAAGGGGGACATGGCAAAAAAAAACTTAGGGAACCCCTTACCTGCAATGACTGAAGCAGAGAAATGTTGAATGTGGAATAAAGCAATGGTGTACCGCCTGGCTATGTTGTGAAAACACAATATTTCAATGACTAGCTCCGACTGGTCACCTGACCCACAGATATCCGTAGGTCAGCTGAATAGTGCAGATGTCTCCACACCTGATGAAGACAGCGGAGCTAGTAGTCGAAATATCATGTTTTCACAACAAAATCCGGCGGTACACCCATTAAGACTTCATTGCAGTCATACGCCGGGAAAGTCTTCGTTCTTGGAATAAAGCAGTTGGTTTGGATGTCAAAAACGGCATCCAGTGCTTTTCAGATTGTTTTGTGGAGGGAAATAATTGTAATGGTACAGTTTTGGTACAAATGTAAAAATTAACCTTTCGAACACAATCCCATGTTTAGTATTGATGAATGGATCCCAGCTAAAAGCTCTATAATTTATGGAAAGGACAGATAAATATTATGCTTTGATTGGTGAGGATGACGATTGTTAGGAACAAGAGAGACATTTGAAAACAAGAGTCTGAAAACAGAAACTGACAATCCTTGATGAAACCAACATTGGGTAATTTAAGTATCAAAGAATTTTATTGATGAGAGGTAAAGTGAGTGGCTGACACTACTAAGCATTCACGCTAAAAACAACCACATTCATTAGATACAGATTGGGCCAATCAAGTTGGTACCTTCTACTTTTAGCACATAAAAACACCCTTCTGGGAACAGAAGAGTGAATGAGAGAAGGTATGAAGTTGTGGCATGTTCAGGTAGGGCAAAATTACAACATCCCAGAAAATTTGAAGCCCTCAGAACAAAGAAAAGAAGCGAGAATATTGTTTTATGTGAGCAAATGGGATCAAGAATTGTGCAATCTACATTCTGATTTAGAAGAGAACATCAGTACATTCCATGTTCTGGCTAAGGATTGCAATCCCGCAGCATTTTCAATACCGCGGGATTTGCGCCAATCCCTCGGGATCCATACGGGATTGGCGCAAACAGTTTTTTAACGCTTATATATAAAACATAGTTACTTAAAATGTTAATAAATTAAATAGTAATTAAATTAATAAATAAATTTTAATGTTAAATGATAAAAATTAATAGTTAACAATATTTTAATTGGCAAAATGATATTAAAACTTTTTAGCATTCTTAAGTACATTTCGAGGTTTTACATTTTTGTTTTTTAATCTAAACCAATTTTTAAATAAATAATAAAAAATGGAAAATATTCAGTGTTAGGTCGTATTATGTGCCTTACAATATATCACATGAATTTTAAAAAATGGTTTGCTTAGTGGCCAAGTTACCAGAGTTTTTTTTTTTTTTTTTTTTTTTTTTTTTTTTTTTTTTTAATTCTAAATAAACGTTCCATTACATTGAGAGAAAGCATTCCATTTCACAAAGTGAAGTGAATATACTCTGTAAAGTGTACACTTGGCTCAGAACAAGATCTCTCAACTTTTTGTCACTGCACAAGTACGAGACTTGGCTTTTTTTATATAAAAATTGTTTTTGTGGGATTTATTATTAGATCTCCTGATTCCTTGAGTGATCTTACAGTTGATTCAATGTTATTAAAGGAAACTGCTCACCAACACTTAAACTGTCAAGTATTTCAATTTTACATATGTGGCGTAACGACGTTTTAAGAGTGAAAATTATTACCTTGTAGAAAGAAAGGAGACTTTCTTGGCGAATGATTGCAATGAAGTTTTCATAGGTTGTATCTCCGGATTTCATTGTAAAAACACGAGATTTCACACGTGAGGGAGACGGCGGAGGCAGCCGTCGAAGTATGGTGTTCCTACAACACAATTCGTTGATACACCCATGAATACTTCATTATAACTTTTTTGCCTTTAGTCGAAATAATAACATGGAGAAGAGGTATTAATCGATAGCCTGAGCGGGACATGTAAGCAGGTGGCTTTCGTCAATAAAAGGCATTGAGGCAGCGGCCAAAACAACAATAAGTCAAAGGATATACAATTGCCTTTTGATAGCTGCTAAATAAATAGGTATGCAATCTTTAAAATTACGATAACATTAGTTTCCTATCATCAAATAATCAAATTTTCAGCCGCAAATAAGGAAATTGTCACAATAACTTTATCTGCAAATACAGAAAATGGGAATAATGAAACCATGAATAAAAAGCTGTAACTGTGTAGTTCTGATAACATTTGCGACACATAAAAAATAATTATATAGTTAGAAAATCTTACTAAATACGCAACATAACTCAAATTACTGAAATGTGTACTCGAAAATGAAAACGTAAAAGTGTATCTATTTACTTACGAATGACGAAGGTTGACAAAAACAAACGTTTGTTCACACGCGCCAAATGCCAAATGGAAGGGTATAGGCAAACAGTGCAATACATCTGATAGAGACCGAGTGGGGCAGCGAGTCACGCATTGACACACGTTTTATCCGCATTTTGCGGATTGTGGATCCGCTTAATTTTGTGCGGGATCTGCCAGTCTGTCTAATGATGCGGGATCCCGCGGGACTGCGGGATCCCGCTTTGCTGGATTGCAATCCCTAGTTCTGACATGGAATACAGCACTGCAAAATGCTAACATTTCTAATTTTTGAGAGAGATTGTGATTTGGAAATGTGATGATTACCGAATGTTGAGTGACATATCCTGTGATCCGAGACTTAAATGACTGTTGAGGAAGGAGGCATGAGAGCCAGCTGCAAGTCAGATGAAATCATGCAAATGATTAGAGTTGCAATTCCCTGTGACAGAATGGTGACGAGTGTGCATTAGCATTGTTAGTGTTTAGTGTTGTTGCCAGGCTTGGCAGGGTATATGAGTGGCATTAGACACGGAGATGCAATGTACTCATGCAATACAGTGTTATCATCACCTGATCGTTTGAAATGGGTCTCCATTTGGCTGGCTGGTCAAATCATGCAATATGCAGATTTGTGGGGCATTCAGATGTGACAGTGGCCCAATGTTGAACTGCACAGGAATGTGAGGGCAGGCATACTCATTGTGAAGATTCTTATTGACCATGTCTGATCACCACAAGGGAGGACCGCCATATTGTGCACCAAGCACTTCGTAATGCTTTTACATCTGTGTCTGCCATACAGAAACAACATGGACTCCATGCAACATCTCGTGTCATCCTGCATTATTCACTGGAACTACCAGCAGCCAGAATAGGGAATTATAGTTCCATGCATAGGCTGCTATTAAGACCACTACACAAGGAGTTGTGTTTGGAATGGTACTATGACTGAAAAGCATTAACTGCTGATAAAGGGTATCACATTATGTTCAGCAATGAATTGCAGTTCTACACTACTTTGGATGAACATTGTCAGTGAGTATGGCAGTGGCCTGGGTACAGGTCCCAATGTTGTTGAGAGTAACAACGGTATTACTACTGGAGTCATGGAGTGAGGAGCCATCAGATAATGACTTCAGGTGATGGCTGATAGTGATTGAGGGAACTCTGATAGCACTACAGTACATCATGGGCATTTTCCAGGTCTAAGTATCCCGTAATCTAGTGAGTTTTGAGACAGGGTATAACGACTTTTATTTTTGTGAGGTGGCAACACTGAATTCAGCATTCACCTTTGCAAGGAACCAGACCACTAGAGTGATGGCCAGATACGGATTCGAACCAACATCCTCCTAAATGCAACGTCAGAACATTACCCCTCAATACATGATGTTGAAGTACTACCGCAGATAGAAAGAGCCCCACATTTATACCTGAAAGAACACTTGTGACATGGAGGCCAGCATGCTTAAGGAGAGGATACAATGGCTTTATAACACATTTCACTACCAAATCAGTGCATGTATCCAGGCCAGAAGGAGTGGAAAATCATAATGGTAAGTGGTCTCATACTGCCATGTTCTTTATAAATTTGACTCAATTTTGTAATCGCTGAAATAACATTACACATCCTCCCAACACAGAACATTTCTTTTTGTTTCCAGCTTCCCTTCTGGGTGCTTCACTTAAAAATCCATTTATTATTTTACCTGCTTACACAATATATTTTAATGTGGTTTGATCACGGTCTTTTAATGATTCATTCTTTATTTCACTTGCTAACTTGATATATTTAATGTGTTTTGACTTATGTCATTTGACCATAAATTCATGGTGTCTATATCCTATTTCAGAACAAATAAATTCATCACACATGCCATTCATGATACTTTTTGATCATTTGCGTAAAATAGAGTTGTATGTATTTGTTAACATAATAAAAGGAGTGACTATTTCTCCAACATTTTGGCCATGGGGCATAATAAATGCACAATGAATATGAAAAATCTCTCTTTCAAAAAACTCCTTAACTCCTTAACACAATAATTAAATCAAGATAAATATAAAATGTGTGAATAATACTAACAAATTAAGAATTGTAGCCATAACTGGCATTACAATGAGATTCAGAAAGCACTCTGGATTTGGGGGAGGGGGAGAGGGGAATGGAGGACGGGTGACACACCTTGCCTACCATGAATGCCGCAAAAAGTGAAAAGTCATCAGTAGTCCTGTATCCAACAATAAATTTTTTGGCTTATTTGAAATAATTAATCTCAAGTGTTGGAAGGGAGGGACAGCAATCTCAAGTTTTTCATTCCTGTCATTCACACAAAGTAAAAGAGTTAAAACATGAGTACATTTGTGGACTGTGGATCTGCAAAGATGGTTCAGATGGTCCACAGGAATAATATTATAAATTTAGAAATCGTATATGTACTGTATCCTCTTATATAAAATGCGTTGTTTGGAGACTGCACACATCTCAATAGCTATTGGCTAGAGAACAGTCACGTGCCAGTTTTCACTCTCGAGTTAACAGCCACCATAAAATTACAATCGTACTTTCATTTAAATTTACATGTTGGTTTTTGTTTATTTACGACAACTAGATTCAGAAATTCAAGTAAGAAAACAGGTATTCGATGTTTATGCTATTTTATCTTTATCAGTTACAAGAATTAGGTTAAACCATAACATAAGATTTTTTTTGGCAGACAACAAGAAACAATGAAGTTTATTAAAAACACAGACAAACGTAAGCAATCACGAAAATCTCAGTCAAATAAATAACAGATACCCATTTTCAAAATTATAGTCTGTCATTTAAAGTAAAATGAATTTATTTTTTAAAAAAATCCTAGACAAGTACTCAATCTAACCAAAGTATGATACTCATTTCACGAAAAATACCATTAAAAATGATTCTTATTCATTTTCCTTACAAGCTTCTCCTACTACCATCATAAATGATACCCATAGATTTTGATACACGTGTTAGCTATTAAATGAGATTTAAGTTTACATTTTTATGTAGATTTAAATCATCTAGGAAATGATTATGTACACGTGATGTGAAACTCAATTTATGAATTGCAATTCAACAATGATATTCTTGCAGCAACATAATGCTGACCAGAGATATTATAAATCAGAGATTATGTGCACAGTTTAATACATACACAACTGCTATGAAATTAATTACCATAATACAGTTATAAAGTTTGATTTTCGTAGCATTTTATTCTTAAAAAATGTAGAAAAATATTTGCGGTGAAAAAACGTGGAACTACATTTCGCTAATGAAAGTAAGATTTAAGAAACATAAATTTCTGATGGTCTCTGCTAATAGACCACGAATTCCAAATCTCATTCCAGCCTATGCTAAATTTCAATTTAATTAAAACTTTTGCTAATGTTGGTATTTGAACAAAGTTTATTTATTACAGTTTATTTGCTTTTTACATATTCTACTGACCACTTTTGTTAATGCCCTTTGTTCACATTCGCTGTACATGAGTTATTAGGTTACATGAAGTGGATATTAGTCCAAAAATGTTGCCGAATCCAGTATTCTGACAATTCATTTCTTCGAAGCTGCTCAGCTATTTAATAATCTGGAATCTGTATAATTTCTCTGGCCGTTACAGAAACTATGACCAAGATTACTTTATGAAAGTTTTACCAGATTCAATAAAAAAAAAATGTGACGCTTAGGCTAGTGATTAAAAAAACCATTAAAATGCGAGGAAGAGATGCGTTGTTCATTTTCTTGCTACGAGTCTGAGTCAATGTGAATTTTGTTTACCTGCCATTACCTGTTGTGGAAGAAGCAGCGAAAAAGCGAGGGATAATGTGGAATTTTCTAGTGTAGGAAGGTACTTTTTATAACACCTAATGATGTGGTTATCAGTATGCATTTGTCACTTGCCACGAATGCTGCCAGTGAATGGACTTTACTAGAGTAATGTTAAAAGCATGTATACACTATAATTCCAACTTTTTAAAAGCCATGAATATACCAATGACCAAACAAACATCTGACATTTCCAGGATGAGACTAGGACAGTATTGTTTTTACAATTCTCTATTCATTTCCTGTTGGCACCAAAAAGAGTGCCATTCATCTAAGGATTAAATGAAGTAAATGATATTTTCTTACGATTTATGTTATATAAATAAAAAAGTAGGGTCTAGTGTCTTATTTTGTTTTCTACATATAAGTCAGTGGCCTAATGTACCCACCAGCTTATAGGAACATTATTATTAATTTGGTTACTAAATATTAAGAGTCTGTACAATATGTGATTAACTTTTGATAGTTAATTTCCAGTTTCATAACTGCCTTTCTGTAGGAATACAAAATGATTCTAGATCTATTTTATTATAATGGTGCAATACAAAATGTTCCAGACGTTAAAAATATACACATAGGTAAAAAATTAGGCTCATATAGGTTGGTGATTGACAGTATTACTTTTCACAATTTACATATCCTCGGGTTGAAAAAGTTGAGACATACTGCAATAGAACATTTCATGGCTCCTATTCAAACTGTAGGTCCAGACATGACCAATGTGGAATACACTGCAAGTCATAACTTTCCCGAATGGAGGTCAAATCCTTCAGAAATATGCCAGCCAAAAATGCCAATACAGGAAGAAATGCAATGAGACAATGTTAATATGGGAAGGAAAGATAACAGCATACGTTACTAAAATTGACAGAAGCAGGGCAGTTGTAACACAAAACACATTAAGGTCACACAAAAGCATAACATTTCTAGAAATTGATGCACCTAACTTAGTTGCCAAGTTTACCTACCTCTAATCCCAGCAGCATGAATTGTTTTTTATGGACTGTTTAGTTTTCAAGATGATATCACTGGAAATTTTATGTGCAGAGAAGAAATAAAGCATTATAAAATAAATTACATATAGAAAAAATTACATACATGATAAATTAATTACACATGCAAGTTATGGGTTTAGCATGGTAGGAAGGAAGGTTAGTAATATACGAGATTGAGGCCCAGGGTGTATCTTTTGTAAAGGATATGTAGGCAGGCTACTGCCCACCTAAGGAGTTTAAATGGGTATTTGTTTCCACGGAGTATTTAATGGCTATGACAGTGAAACAATTACAGAGGCATGGGAACTGGAGTAGATATCATGTGTGGCAACTAGGTGGTAAAGACTTTGGAAGTACTTGGATGTTTTTATGCTGGCTTAACCACACACCAGTTAAACATCAAGACAAATGGTCACAGATAAACAATTTACTCCAAAAATCAAGACCAATCGATGCCAGTTCCCACAATTCAAAAGTAAAAATGTCTGAGCTAGAATTAGAGCAAAGAATGAACATTTAAATCAAAAAATTGAAACTGGGCAAGATTTGGAGTGAACCATGGGAAATCTTAGTGCAGGCATACAGGAAGAATGCCATGAAATAAAAATGCATTGAAGAGTTTGCCGAGAGGAGGGAACAATTGACTGATGACGAGTTGTTATGATGGCCGGTAACAAGTCAAATGGATGAAAACAATTCCTGTATTTATAAAACAATTAACCAAATATATTATTTGGGGGTAATGCCAAAATAGTGTGAGAACATAAGATGCAAACAATCAGTACTTTTTACCAACATCACATGGCTGCTACACTATGACAACACACCAACATACAGTGTATGGCTGGGAAATAAATTACCGTGGTAGGCCACTCTCTGTACCCACCAGAACTCGTTCCAATGACTCCTTTCTTTACCCCAAGATGAATGGTCACAACCAGAGTATCTTATTTATAACCTAGGTAACCTATTTGCTGCTCAAACCATATTCAACAAAATAGTTAAGCTCATGACAACTTCACAACACAAGCATGTATCTGACAATAATAATTCTTCCAAATCACATACTTGAGTAGTGGTCTTGACACCATATATCAATGTATTTCCTTCCTCAGACCACAATTCTGTCATTATATTTCTTCTCATATTATTATTAAATGTAGGATTATGATCATTCATAAGGAATGGAAAGGAAACTGACCACTGGCTTTTTGAAGGAACCATCATGCCATCCTTCTGGAGTGATTTCAGGAAACCACAGAAAATTGAAATATGGATATCTGGACCAGAAATTGAACTTGACTCTTCCTAACATTGGCTTGAAAGTTATCAGTTGGCAACCAGGCTTTAATTATTACTTTTCCCCCCCTGCCCACTTCCAGGTTCCCCCAAATCTATTTACCTCCATCAACACCTGTTTTTACACCATCCTTTTTTATGTAACAGTTTAATGTAGAAGGTATTAAATCCAAAACATTTTAATGTTCAAAGGTTAAGCCCAAAAATTTTAGTTTTGTGGTGAACATCTCAGGTGATCTTTTTTGTCTACCTTCAAAACTTTATATAAACCAAAACTAAAGGCATTATTACCAATGAATCATAGGAGAAGAAAAAAGATTTACTAACCTATGCAATGTCCAAGCATCTGATTCGGTGGTTCTTTCTGTATAGTTCTCTGGCAACAACCCTGTGCAACCTGTATTAAAAAGTGTTAAAGTAATATATATATTTTTAAAAAATTAGCAACAAACATAAATGTTAGCAATTGGCGGTATAAACACAATCAAAGTATCACATCTGATAAATGCAACGGCTTCAACCTATCCAGCTTTTCAAATAAATAAACTATATTAACCTGACTACAGCAACACATATTCAATCCACTGCAAAGACATGTTAAATTCAGCTTAGTAATAACAGTTGCTTTTGAGAAAGAAAGCTGAGGGTACAGCAGTCTAATTACGTTTTCAAGAAACCTTACAGGAGTGTCACAAATAATCTAGTCAGACCATAAATAAGGATTATTTTCTTTTTCTTTTGTTCATTTAAAAAAATTAATATACGTATATATAATAACAATGAACAGGAAAATGCTTTACTGCAATAGAATCAAGGAAGGATAGTGAATATGACCCAATACTTACCACAGATGAAGGTGGCTGGGACGACGAACACACACACACAAAAACACAAGAGAAGCGCAATATTTTGGCATACAGCCTTATTCATACAGAAGTGAGACACCTGGTGGAGTCAAATGTGTACACGGAGAACGCCGTCTGGTGAATAGTGTCACCGGCACGGATGGTAGTGTAGGAGGGGGGGGGGGAAGCTCAAATATTGGATCAATAATCAATACTGTTGACGGCATATTGTCATTGAAAGTGGTAGACCAACATAATAACTGAGTGAGGATACATATATAAAAATCAAATTTTGAAAAACTATAAGCGAAAATAAAATATCAGAAATATAAGAAATGTAAATAGTAGAGATAATAAGGGTGGGAGGAATTTACTGGAGATTGAGGCCAGGAGGATGTCTGGTATCTAGGATATTCTGATAGGCTAGTTCCCATCTACGTAGTTCAGAGGAGGTTGTATTGTCAGGGAAAACTCTGATTGCCCTAACTGAGAAACAGATGTTAAAATTATTCAGTTTTTGGGAACTGGCATGTTTTGTAACTGGATGGACCTCATTGTTAGTATATACTGTCTGCCTGCAGCCATTCAGTCTGATAGCTAGTGGGTTAGGAGTGAGGCCTAGATATGAGCTGGAGCAATGGAGGCATGTAAGTTGATATATGAGGTGTGTTGTCATACAAGTAGCATGGCCAATGATGGGGAATGTTTCACCTGTGGTAGTACTGGATTAAGTGGTAGTGGCTGGATGCATGCTGCATGTTTTACAATGGGGTCTGTTGAACGGGAATGATCCCTGTGGTAGTTTGTGGGAAATACTGTGTGATTACTTGTTAACCAAGATATTTTTTAGATTTGGTGGTCTGCTAAACCATGTGCGTGGGGTAGTGGGTAGGATTTTATGGAGAATGGTGCGCAAACCCAGGAAAGGAACATAGGAAGTCATGCCCACAGCTAAGGATTAGGTTAATAGACTTGAGACCAGGGAAGAACTGAGTGATGAAAGTGGGGCTGCGGTTAGTTTCAGGGGGTACAGCCTTAGAGTGGCTGCATACAGGAAGGGCTGTGGCATGAGAGATTTGTTTGTGTACCAAGTCAGGAGGGTAGCTGCGGGAGATGAGAGCTCCAGACGGGTTTTCTGTGTATTGGGAAAGAGATTCTTCATCAAAGCAGATGCGAGGAATTAAATTAGGATAAGGAAATGATCCACCACTTACCTTTAGATGATGGATGAGGGGCACGAACACACAGAAAAGACAAAAACACAGCTGATAGAGATAGCCCTTTGTCAACTGGAGAACATTATGGGAGGTGGGTGATGTTGAAGACTGTCTCACAGAAAGACTGTTGGCCAGGAAAATGGTGGAGGTACATTTAAACAGAGGACAAGTAGGGGCAGTGATTCAGAGCTAATAACCGAGCATATATATAAATATCCAAACTGATCTCTGGTCAGTGGGAAGAGCAAAATATAATAAAATCTAAATATATATATATATATATCAATAATAATATTCAAAAAAAAATTAAACTAAAGACTCTATGAAGTAAACATCACCTTAGGTTAGTGGTGGTTCAATAAAGGTAATGGGGATGGAGACAAATAGAGGATTAAAAAAGGATAAACGTAAGTAAAAATAATAATAATAATTATTCCTCGATGTGGATTTATCCCTCTCCAACGACTTCCTCAAATGTTCAGTCCACATCAAACCCACCAACCTTCAACAGTATCTCCATTTCAACAGTTGTCATCCCTACCATACCAAACGTTCCCTCCCCTACAGTCTTGGCATTCGAGGCAGTCGCATATGATCCAACCAACAGTCCCATCATGTATTATTCAAACTGCATTTCACAAGCATTGATTTCACGAAACTACCCTCTGGCTTTGGTTAACAAACAGTTTTCACGGGCACATTACAACCTACTTAGCCCATCAGTCATTTGAAACCTGCAAAAACCAACCATAATCCAGTCTTGGTCACACAATACTACCCAGGCCTCGAATCCATTAACAGAATCCTCTGGCAGGGCTATGATTTCCTACAAACCTGCCCTGAAATGAGATCTATTCTTCCTAAAATCCTCCCTGTACTTCCTAGAACTTGTTTCAGCAGACCTCCTAACCTCGGCGAACTTCTAGTCCACAAACATAGTCTTCCTCATCCCAACAGTCAGCCCCAAGGCTCTTTCCCATGCAACAGACCCCGCTGCAAGATGTGCATCATATACCATGTCTTCACCACTTTCACCAACCCTGTCACAGGGGAAGCTTCCCTATCATAGGACATGCCACATATGAAACTTCTCATGTAATTTACCAGTCAATAGCGACCACTGCCTGGCTTCATACATAGGTTTGACGACAAATCCAATTTCCATATGAATAAATGGCCACCTACAGATGGTGTTCACACAGAACCCAAAGCACCCAATTGTTGCCCATGCCATCGACCAATTTCAACTCTTGTTTCATGGTCCGTGCTGTAAGAGTCCTCCCCAATAGCAGCAGCTCCTCTGAACTCAGAAGGTGGGAACTTGCGTACCAGTACAAACTGGGCACAAGGCAGCACCCTGGTCTCAGATAATACCCGATCATTATTATTATTATTATTTTTACTTATGTTACCCTTTTTTAATCCTCTCTTTGGCTGCATCCCCACTACCTTTATTGAACCACCACTAACCTTAGGTGATGTTTACTTCATAAAGTCTTTGGTTTACAAAAAATTATTATTATTGTAAAAAAATTATATATATCATATTTAGATTTTATTATAGTTTAATCTTCCCACTGACCAGAGATCAGTTTGGATATTTATCAATGCTCTGGTATTAGCTCTGAATCACTGCCCCTTCTTTTCCTCTGTTTGAATGTACCCCCACCATTTTCCTGGCCAACAGTCTTTCTGTGAGACAATCTCCAACATCACCCACCTCCCGTAATGTTCTGCTGGCAAAGGGATCATCCCAAAATTTCTTTATCAGTTGTGTTTTTGTCTTTTCGCGCCCCATATCCATCATTTAAAGGTAAGTGGTGGCTCATTTTCCTATCCTAATTTAAATCCTTTTTGCTACTTAGCATCTTTTATTTCATATATATATATAGTCTGGAACATTAAGCAATTTCAGTCTAAGAGAACACTGTTTTGGCCTCATCCAGAATACTGCTTTAATTATCTTGCAAAAAAAATCATAAGTTTTTTTTTAATTACAAATAACAGAGTGCATTCTTATGTGTTTAAATTGTTTATAACAAAATTACAAAAGAATTTTAAAAAGTTAGAGTTAATTATGTTATAAAACCACCTATCAAGTATAAGAATATAATTCACTAAATAATTCCAATTAGAATTCTTCCTTCAACCCTTAAAATCCTAAATACATATGTAAACTATAAATAAAAATATGATAGGATGGGGGGGGGGGGTAAACAGATACCCATCACTTACCATAGATGGGTAAGGCAGGAGGGCGAGACAAACACATAAAAACACAAAAAACAAACAAACAAAATGCACTATATTTCGGCATGAGCCTTAATCATGTGAGAGTTGAGACATATGGCAGGGGGGAAGATGTGGCCACATATGGTAGGTTGGGATGTGACCACATCTTTCCCCCTGCCATATGTCTCGCTTCTCACATGATTAAGGCTCATGCCAAAATATAGTGCATTTTGTTTGTTTGTTTTTTTTGTGTTTTTACGTGTTCGTCTCGCCCTCCTGCCTTCATCTATGGTAAGTGATGGGTATCTGTTTCCCCCCCCCCCCCATCCTATCATATTTTCAGTGCCTCAAGGCAGTTACTTTGTTTCCATTATCTAATTGTAAACTATAAATAATAAGACAGTACAGTACGACATAAATGAGGTATTAATTAAAAAACATTAAATTTCTCAATCAAAATTACTTTCTCAAAATTATTAAAATTAGTGTTACATATAACAGCATCACAAAAAAAAAAGAAAAGATGAACAGATTTCATACCAGTTAGCCAGGATGTGCCTTCAACCCATCCATCAGGACTGTTGGAAAGGGCTTCACTACTAATATATATGTAATCTCCTATCCGCAGTTCCAGTTCATCAGATTCTCGGGGCATATGTGGAAAGAGTACCTTATGAACCTACAAAAAAAAATGATTCACATAAAGTAGAAATATTCATGTTCTCAATCTGTTGAGAATTTGAGAATAAGTGAGGCATACAGTCAGGCTTCTATCTCAGGTAGCAGTAAGAAGTAGAAAAGGAATGATGTTAAAGGTACAGAAATCACAACAGTGCCATTTTCTTCTTTGACTACTTGTTTTATCTTTTTTTTGTGACATAATTTGGAGGTGAAACTGTAAATTTTAATACTTCACATGACATTAAAATACAGAAAGAGAACAATTAGTTACCAGTGCTGAACAGCTGAACCATTTCATGTGATTATCAATTTAAATAGTGTGAACTTTTGTAATGCCTGTTTTGAATAAGTAAAAAAAAAAAAAATATTTCAAAACTGAATATTTATTTATCTCATAAAAATCAAAGATCAAATAATATCAGTCCCAATATCAAAAATATCCTGAAGGTCATTTCAAACATAAATAGTCGAGATGAAATAGCGTCATGATGGCATTTTTCAGTCCCCACACACCATACTACTACTTTCTGTAGTTTCTAATTTTTTTTTTCTAATATTTCGCAAGTATTACTGATTAAATCAAAAAATCTGAGTTTTTTTATGTAGCAGTGTTTGTCTCCTATGGTTTTTTGAAGGAATTATCCCAGCATTTGCCTGGGATGATTTGGGGGAACTATGGAAAGAAACAAAATATGGATGGCCAGATGGGGATTTGAAGCTCTCTCTTCCAAAATGTGAGGCCAGAGCATTGCCGCTCACCTATCACACTTAGTAAAACCTGTTCTTAACAATACGCTATCTCAGAACACCGAATGATGAAACATGTGACACATCTGGCCAAGTGTAGTTTTATCAAAAAAACTGGATCTGTTAAAAACTATCCACCTGAGGTAATTTAATTCAGCTTAATGGCAATAGAGTGACTGCTGTGATAGCATTTTTCAAACAAGTCACGTTTCACCCTTTGTTGCTGTCTTAAATTCTTTGTGTTCAATAACTCCATTTTCTTACTTTTGCCCTTCATGAATTTTAAATTCTTTCAGCATTTTTGGTAAATAATTCATCACTCCCCTTGTTAATTATTCCAATCCTTGACTCCCCTACATATGAAAGACAATTTTTACACTTTTTTATGTCTAAAATCAAGTGACAGCTTGTAGCCATAGTCATCTTTTCCCCTTCATGCACCACTCTTAATTCTTCTAGCAATATCTTTCAAAGTCTCATCACCAATATACTCCTTTTATACTCCCAATACTCTCTTCACTCTCCCCCTGCTCTACGATCAGTTACCGATTGTGTTCTGCAGTGATCTCCAAAGACATATCCAGCAGACCTCATTTTGTGATTTCCTTAACTGAATTACCAATCAGAAGAACCTGAGCTTCTGGTATAAGTGAATATAATATTAAATAAACTAAAAACTCTCTTGGATTCTATACAGATGCTGTACTAATTGAATACCATAACCTGAAATCAAATGTAAGGCATAAAGTTCCAACTATGCAAATTACAGTGGCTCTCTAAACTTGTTCTTATACTGTGTAATGTTCTTCAATCAAACTAATAGAAACTCTCCGATATCACACCACCTTAAACATAATGAAATCCTTTTGGAACAAATCACAATCAATCTCAAAATGAATACTAATTAATATCAACTCAACCCCATTGATATAAAAGGAAATTATATATAATAACCTTGATCTAAAATTATCATCATAGGCCAAAGTAAATTATACAGCACTACATTCTGCCACCATTCTTTCCCAGAGTAGTTTCCTACAGTGTTCCTATGGTATGCTCCTTTGCGCAAAAATAATAGCTCCATGACAGCCACTGTCCAACATGTTTAGGTAATTAAACCATTCCAAATCAAAAA